>APFE031521179.1:27162-37455 GCA_000404065.3 Pinus taeda | reverse complement strand
CCGTGTTATGAAGTATTATGTAAATTACGAGATTCAAAATTCAATAATGACTAATAATAATAATTTTAAATAAAGTTATAATTTAATTAATCTTTATGATTTTTAATGTACTATATAACATTACCGCAATGGTGAATAATGTAACAAAAATGCATATTAATTCTTCTTCTTTGAACTAGGCCAAGTCTAGGCTAGGGCACGAAAACGAGCTTGAACCGAACTCGATGCTCCTTAGGATAGTTTAATTCCCAACTCCCATTCTCAACCCCTCCCTAGAAGATTTGAATGTATAACTTAATGAGCACTAGACCCTATACAAACTGATTAATTGGGGGTAAGTAAATCTCAACAGGTAAAGTTATTGTTCCATATTTTTTTAAATATATAAATGTTTAACTTATATACTCTAGTCCATGGGTAAGTTTGATTAGCAATCACCGTGTTATGAAGTATTATGTAAATTACGAGATTCAAAATTCAATAATGACTAATAATAATAATTTTAAATAAAGTTATAATTTAATTAATTTTTATGATTTTTAATGTATTATATAGTATTATTGTAATGGTGAATAGTGTAACAAAAAGACATATTTATACAACTTCTTGTTCCAAACTAGGTTGAGCCAAGCCAAAGTACAAAACCGAGTCTGATGCTCCTTAGGATAGTTTACTTCCCAACTCTCATTATCAACCCCTCCCTATAAAATTTGAATACACCAACCTAGATCCATATTAACCCCGAACGTATCATGCGTCAAGAGAGATCAAAACTCTTGAGGTGCAAACCTCGTTTCTGAATGCAAAACTTGAGGAAAGGTTTACACCTTGAGATTTTTGATCCATTTCGTCACTTGATAGATCCAGGGTTAAGATGGATCTAGGCTAGTTTCAGTCGTGCACTGACATACAAAATTTTGTTGAACATCTAATTATTATGATCATTTTAAATATGTTAAATATGTCTAAGATTAATTTGGTCAATTTAATTTTAAATTTTCTTAATTACCTCATTTTGTTGAGATGAGAGACAATCAGTAATTTGAATGATGAAAAATGATGAAATAAATTTTTTGAATGCAAAGTGACAATGTAACAATGTTGAATGATAGAAAATGTGAATAATAAGAATGTAGTCAATAACAAACAATCTTCATTGTGATCAATCTCAAACTGTTTTCTTCTATTGTTCTTAGTGTCACACCTATTAGTTTTGCCATATTTTCATATCAAACCTATGAAAAGGGCACTTGAAATCATAGATCATTCAAATATTTAACTTGATCTACTGTAGTAAACATCATACCTTGTCTCTCTTGCTCTCCAATATTAATAGTAGCTTTCTCCAAAGTCAATCATTTTCACTTATGGAGTGTTAAACCCCAAATAATTTTCAATAATAGTTGTTTTCTATTACCTCATTTGAAGGCAAAGTGATTAATAATGTTGAATGATGGAAAATGAAAATAATAAGAAAGAAGTCAATTACAAATAGTTTACAATTTTAGGAAGCAAGCATTTAGGGTAAGTAAACATTTTATTTAGGATGAAACTTCAAGTATTGTATTTATGGTTGAATTACTGTAACACAAAAGTCAATGAACATCATCAATAAATTTTATGTGCTTACACTGAAGTCAATGCACAATATTAATCTAATTACTTTGCAATTAATGTACATCATAGGTCTAGTTGCATCAAATGAGAATTCAACATCTACATTAAAATCAATGCATCTAGTGCAAACAATAAAATAAGATTAGAAATCGACATTTATATGGAAATCAATGCATCTAGTGCAAGCAATCAAATAAGATTAGAAATCAATATATACACAGAAACCAATGCATCTAGTGCAAGCAATCAAATAGAAGTAGAAATCAACATCTACACTGAAATCAATGCATCTAGTGCAAGAAATCTAATAGGATTAGATATCAACAACTATACTAATCAATACATCTATTTTAGTGAAAAACCAAAATATTCATGAATTTCTAGATCTAACTTCTATGTTTGTATTTGCCTCTATGTGTCTGTTTTTTCTTCCCTCTCTTTCCACCTTCCATCTTTGTGTCTATCTCCCTTTGTCTCTCCTTCTCTCTCTCTCTCCAACTCTTTGTCCCTCTCTCTTCTTCCCTCTCTCCCTCTGCCATCTATATCTATACCTTCCTCCATCTCTCCTTATTTGTCTCTCTATCTCACCCCCCTAAAGACATCTCTCTCTCTCTCTCTCTCTCTCTCTCTCTCTCTCTCTCTTGCCCCCTCCATTTATATATCCATCTCCCTTTGTCTCTCCTTTTTTATCTCTCTATATCAACCAGCAAACATACACTCTCTCTCTCCATATCTATCTATCTATCTATCTCTCCTTCTTCCTCTCCTTCTCTCTCTCTCTCTCTCTCTTTATCTCCATATCTATCTCTCTTCCTTCATCCCTCTTTTTTTCTTTCTTTATTTGTCTCTCTATCTCCCCCCCCAAACATACACACACACACACACACTCTCTCTCCCCCTTGCTTCCCTCTTTCTCTCCCTCTCTCTCTCTTTCCCCTTCTCTCTCTTCCTCTCTCCTCTTCCCTCTCTCCCCCCTCCATATATATCTTTATCTCCCCTCGTCTCTCCTTCTCACCCCAAAACATACACACACTCTCTCCATATCTATCTATTTCTCTCTCCCTCCCCCTTTCTCTCCCTCTCTCTTCCCCTTCTCTCTCTGTCTCCCCTCTCTCTTCCCCTTCTCTCTCTCTCTCTCCCCCCTCTCTCCCTCTCTCTCTCTTCCCTCACGCTCTTCTCTCTCCCTCACTATCTCTCCATCTCTCCCTTGTCACTCCCCCTCCCTCTCCACTTTTCCATCTCTTTCTCTCCTTCACTCTCTTTTCCTTTCTCTCCCACCTCCCTGTATCTTTCCCCCACCACACTCAATCTCTCCACCCTCCAACTCTACCACTATCTCCCTCCCTATCTCCTTCTCTCTCCCCCTTCTTTCCCTATCTCTATCCTCTTCTTTCCTCTCTCTCCCCTCATCTCCTCTCTCCCTCGTTCCGTCTTCATCTCTCCCTTGTCACTCCCTTGCTCTCTCAATGTCTTTGTTCTTACCTTCCTCTCTTTCCCCCTCCAAATCCATCTCTCTCCCTCCCTCTCTCCTTCTCCCTTCCCATCCTCTTTCTCTTCCTTCCTCTCTCTCCCTCTCTCTCCCACCTTTGTCCCTCTCCCCCCCACTCTATTCTTCCCTCCATCTCTCTCTTAAATATGATCCCATTTTATTGTATTTAAGAAAATATATAAATTAAAAAGCATAATTGGTTGTAAAATATTAAACCTATATTTTGGATCAATCATGTCAAAGAAACTACAATAACAAAAAAACTTAAAATAATCATGCATTATCTTTCCTCTATCATTGTTAGTCACTTTGCTTTCTTTCTTCACTTGTATCCTTTAAGATGCATCTATCATGGTTCTTTATAATATTATTTATATTATATAAATTTCACATAGGTATATATAAAAGTATTCTAATTTTTAATTTTATTAAAATCTTGATTTAATTTCTATGAGAATATTTTGAGTAGTCGTGTGGAGGGATGGAGGATTTAGAGATATCACAAAAGAAATTATAACTTTTTTGCATTTAGATTTAATTAAGAAATGCCATAAAAGAAAATAAAATTAAAATATCGCTTTTAGATTATTTTTTGTGTAAGCTTGGTAGGATCCTTTTTCTATTGATATTTCCTAAAAATAAGTATGATTTCTACAAAATTGCAGGTGGCTTCAACTTGCCCGCAGGAAACTAGGTCTGTTGCAACCTGCCTATATCGAACGCTGTCCAAAATAAAATAAAAATAAAAAAAAATTATGACCATCCATGCTACATTGGAAACTTTATCTACTATATAATTCTCGTTAAAAAAGTAAATGCTAGCCGTCATATAGACAAAATTATACTGGCATGTCTACTTCATTCATCTGATGAATCCATAGGGGTTGAGGCTTTCACACTTGAGCCTGAGACTTCACTTCTCATCATGTTCTGAAGGCTCTGTTCAATCATGTTCACAGTGAGGTTGTTTTGATATAACTGCAATTAACATATTGTATCTCCCTTTACGGGTCCTTCATACTTGGCTCAGTTGGTCTATCTTCCTCTAGGTTTTCTCTTTCCTTATAGGTGGTTATAACGTGACCCAGGATGTTTTTCACGACCCAATACTACTGGATAGTTTGGCGGAACAACGTTTGGCATCCTCTGGTATTCCCTGGGTCTTTGACAATTATTTCCCGTTCCTCTACCTCTATCTCTTGGTTCTCTATGTTAGTGTTTAGTTCTCTTTCTCATTTAGAGATTATTGCTTTCACCTCAGGCGGTGTTCCTATGTATTATGCGTTAATCAAGTTTTGCATACTCTCCTACCCTGTTTTCCTGCCTCTTTTGCTCAGACCTTTTCTCGATGTCAGTTCCAATTCTTTCATCTTTTTTCCAACCTTGCCCGTTCTTCTATTACCTTTCTTTTCTGATTGGTTACCTTCCTTCGCCATCCAATTCTCCTTCTAATTTTTTCCTCCCTTTTCCAACGACACCCCTGTACTAGGGCTGGAGCATAGTTTGAATGCCGAGACTCCGAAGTTCTCTACACTCTGATTTTTATGTTACCTATAATAGAAACCAAGAATACAACATTGTAATTATTCATCATATTAACCATAGTGGCCTCAGAGAAATTTGTTCTCTATGAGTTGGTAATGTAATTGTCTTCTTTCCTTCTATTCTTTTTTTGATACTCAGCGTGTGAATTGGCCTCTCTTATTTTGGGTTTCCCGATAGGCTTCCCCCATTTCCGGTGGGACTTCTCTGGCACAAGCGTTTCCATCCGCTTTGTGCCCTGAGAACTGTGATAACCCCCATTTACACCCTGATTCCCTCCTCCCTCCACAGAGATTTGATGGATTCATCCTGGTAGCTTCCCATAAGAATTTGAAGAGCCCAGCTATCCAGCTCCCACGAGGCTTCCCTACACCTCCACCCTACAGTAAATGAAACCCTACCCTGGGTATCGCCACCCCAACAAGCAAGGCATTGCTTCTCAACCTCACACCAGGCTATGAATCTCATACCAGTCCACGAGAGAGCTATCCTTTGCCTTTGGGTCCCATCGAGGGAGCTAAGCAAAAGCCTTCTCAGAGCTATATCCCTCCCGCAATTTCATCCCCAATTACTACACTTATTCCCACGGACCTTATCCAAGTCCAGACTCAGCTCGAGATTGAGGAATATCAACCCTGTCACCAATTCAAGGGACACTTCTAACCTATCGCACATCGATGAGACACCTTCCTTCCCAAGCCACATTCTCAACCAAAACGGCTTATAAAAATTGTTCCTACAGCCGTTGTGGAAACCCCTTTGGATAACCTAGCTGGCCGCATAACGACTTAGCTTTCTACCCTTACCCTGGGACCTATCTACCCTGAGGCCAAGACCAGGGTTCCCGGACCCCCTTCCCCAAGTGGCAAGCCTATTGAATTCTCCATAGGATAACAAGCCAAAACCCCAAGAAGAACAGGAGACCTCAATAGCGAACTCAACCAGGGGCACCATTAACATTAACCAGCGATCTACTTCCAGAATCATATTTTCCAGACAACCATGAGTGAGAGCCAAGAGGACATACTAGTTCTTGCAGACAACAGCCGATCACAGCTCGACGTCCTCCAGCCCTTGTCTTTCACCACCTTCAGCTACACGTCCTACCTTGTCTTGTTGCATCTGAATGCCACTCAACCTAGCTTTCTTACCATTTTGTCTTTCTGTCCACCTGCCCCGCATGCCGCCCGAAGGACTCACCACGTGCTTTCTTCCTCTGTCCGTCGTCCTTTCTCCCACATGATAGTCTCAGGATGTGGTTCCCTGACTTCCCCATAATTGCACTTCATCGATTCTCTCCTACCGTCGACTGCTCTTGCCGTGAGTTTTCTCCAACCGCCTTGCCACTTGCCCGTTGTCATTGCCTTCTTCCCTTTGCCAATCTTGACACGCGCCCACCCTCTCTCACCTCTGCTCGCTTGAGCGGTTGCCCCTGCCCTATATTGCCCATTGCCCCACTACCATTTGCCAGCTCTCGTGGCCCTGGCTTGCCTCTTCTCCCTTTGCCTGCCATGCCAACTGGCTGTCTGATCCACCCTCAGCCCACCATGGCCGCTGACCTTCCTCTCCCTCCTCTAATCTGTTATGCCTTTCGCACCCCGGTCGGGGGATATTGCTTTTAGATTTAATTAAGAAATGCCATAAAATTAAATTAAAATTAAATATTTTGATTGTGAAATAAGTTATGGTTTTTGGGCATGTGATATTGATAAACCATGGTAATGGTTCATGATATTGTAACAAAATAATTAAAAGCTAAATCCATAACATAATAATCAAAACCCTAGATGATCCATGATATTGAAAGAAGAAAGAAAGAAATTATTTTAACATCCACGAGGCTAAAGATAGCCTATGGGACAGATTGCTTCTTCATCTGCTTGATGTATTCGACCCTTTTTTTGTGAAGCTTCACAATAAATGCTCTAGCTTCTCGACAAACCCCTTTGCTAAATAGATTATCCCAAGAGCTAACTCCCAGCATATCTGCATAACTTTCCCTGTTGTCTTTGAAGGCCTCACATTCTAAAATGAAATGTTTTTCTATTTCCACTTTCCGGAAGAATAAAAAATACATACCCTTTCCTCCCCCACTTCCTTTGGCCTTTTCCAGCGCCCTGTTTCACAACAGAGTTGATGAGAATTAGTACTTAACTGAGCAATAAGAATTTTGGCTCTCCGAGAGATATTGGCCTCTATGTATGCTTTTGGTTGATGATTATGAGTGGGATTAAACACTTCAATATAGTAATTTTTCTTTCTTCCTAGCTCCTTATCCCAAGTACGTTTGTGGAACTTTTCCATAACAAAAACTTTTATCTCTTTGATGTTTATGGGACACACGTTCAAGCAAATACCCCATTTACTAAACCATTTGTTATTTTGCTGCATCCAAGTTTTTTTTCTCTTGCACAATCTATCATTAAAGACAACCTTGGGCCATCTACCCTCTTCCATTTGCTCAATTTTTTAAAATACCTTATGACTCGCACCATAGCAATTGCTTCAATAGAACCAGTCCCTATTTCACTTAACAAGATATCATAAGGAACTGCACTTTTGATCTTGAATTTGTTTGTAATCAAACGCTTATGAATTTTCTCAATTTGTCTCCACTGCGTGTCAGAGGTACTACTAGCCCACAGTTCACAACCATAGAGAATCACCGAAATCACTAGAAGCCCAAAAAGAGTTTGAGTGGTCTTCCAGTCCCATAAATATGCCTCTCTACACCTATTTTGAAAAGCATAAAATGCTTTCCAACCCCCCAAAGTTCTTTTCTTTCTACAACCATGCCAGCTTAGATTTTTGTTGAAGTCAGTTCCAAGGTATTTGTAATCCACAACTTCTTCCAGAGTGTTGCCTTCAAAGTAGAACTTATGCTAGTTATGTTTTCTTTTCTTAGAGAAGACCACTACTTTCATTTTGTTGATATTGAATTGCATCCCCACACTTCTACAAAAATGCTCTAGGGATAGTAAGTGCTCTTGCAAACCAAGAGTCGATTTAGCAATCAGAGTAAGGTCATCTGCATACAAAAGAAGCCTTATAACAAACTTGCACAAATAGATACCATCACCCCCTTGCGAATTTAACCAGTCCTCAAGCTTGTCGATATATAAACCAAAAAGGGTAGGAAACAGTGGGAAACCTTGCTTGACCCCGACATCGCTTCTAAAACTTTCAGAAATGCATGTTGAAGTTCTAATTTTGACTTTCACCTCTTCATACAACCTATGCACAAGTGCTCTCAAATGTTTAGGAACTCCAAGTTCCTCCATTCTCTGCCAAAGTTTATCCCTAAGAACCGAGTAAAATGCTTTTCTGAAATAAAAAAATCAACAAAAGACTTCTTCCTTTTTCTCCCAAACTTTTTCAATGATGTGCCTTAACGTTATGCAATGATCAACTGTGGAATGCTTAGGTATAAAACATGTTTTCCCTTTAGCACGCTTATCTCTTTCTTCTGCCCACTTGCTAATTTTGTTTTCTAGCATGCTTCCAAATAGCTTTGCAAACAAAGGGTTTATCAGGATGGTCCGCTCTTGAAAAGACGTATTTCTAGACTAGTTTTCCAATCTGTGGGGAGCCCTTGTTCTATGATGTTGTTGAAGATTTTTGTAATGTGAGGTGCAAGAATATTTGAGCCCCACTTTAGATATTATTCTTGGAGTTCATCTAAGTCTTTTGCTTTTCCAACACCCAACTTCTTGATACCCATCTCTACCTCTTGTACTGTGAAGAGTTCAGTATCAATGTTGACCAAGGGCGGAGGGTCAACCTTGGGAACCTGCTCATAAAGTTGTCTTGAATAGTCAAACCATTTAGAAGCTCTAATATTATTTCTAATTTATATATTTTGCGGTTGGAGCTCCTTTCAAAATAATTTGGGATTATTTTTCCCAAGGAAGATTAGTTCTTCCCTCCTTGAAACCATGAAATCAACCTTTTTCTTGCTTAATAATTGTTTGTAAGGTTTGAGCTTTGTGTTATCCTTGTTTGACTCTTTCCACATTCTCCTTGCATTTTTTCATTCCTCGTCAAACCAAGCATTAACTGGAAAGAAATTTGTTTCAGACTTTGTTCTTTTGCACTTTGCAAGTGCGCATTGAATTAAATGTGTTAATTCATGACTATGAAAGTTGTGAATTGTAATTTTCTCATTTTCAAAGAGCCTCTCTAGCGTCATTTTGAAGGTATTACAATTTTATGGGGTCAAAAGAATTCTGGCCTGTGGGAGATTTTGTTGGACATGTTGAATTTTTTATTCTAATTGTTTCTTTCCAATCCAAGAGAAACATAAATAAATTGGCTTGTGATCTGATTTCAAATCCCACAACTGATCTCCAACCAAAACTTTTTCCATTTTCTCACACAAACCATGAGAGCAAATTACATAATCTACCACTCTTGCTCCATTGTAAGTATTGCAAGTGGAATTACCGAACTTTGCCCATTTAGTCAAGCCATTACAAATGACTAAATCAAAGGCCCCACATAGAGTAAGCAATTGTTCACCATAGAGATTGCAGCCCTTGTCCTCTTCAATTATTTCCTACTGATGATTACTTTCTTATGTAAGCCAAAAAGGGTCACAATCATTTTTACAACAAAGAATGCTAGCTTTCTCACTTGCAGTCCTAGCATTGAAATCACCCACTATAAAGACTTCACCTAACTGCGAATATGATGCAATATTCGCTTTTAAAGCTGCAAATGGATCTTTGTGGTCAAACCCTCTACCTTTGTAGATTTTTGAAACCTGTGGCACAAAATAACATGCTGCAATTCTGATGTGGTTTCCATTTTCTAATATTTTAAACCAAATGAGTTTCTTATTTGAGTCTTCTTTTTCTAACTAAATGAGATGACCTTCTTTCTCCCTTACTAAAACCATGATACCCCCGTGCCCTTTGCCATTCCCTGCTGCCTTGTTCCACATTTCCATCTTCCAGTATCCTTCAAACAAATGTGTCTTGCACCCTTCATGCTCATGTGTTTCTATGAGACAAATTATGTCTTTATTTTTCCTTAATAGGCCCTAACCCAGGTTCTCGTCTCCATGGGTAACCTCTGTAGTTCCAACAAACTAATCTTAAGGAAACATGGGTATGACTTGATTGCTATTTATTTTGACATGCAATACTCACATTTGAGTCTTTATCCCCATTTTCCCATACTGACCTTGCTTTTTGATTTCCTGTTGAAGAGTTTGTTGCCTCTTCTTTATTATCATCTTGCTGCTTTGTTCTGGAAGAAGGTCCAAGTTGCACTATCACAAATTTGGCTTTATAAATCCATGCTCTCTTTCCTTCATCTCTTGCTGCCCTAACCTTTAAAATTTCCTCCCTTCTTTCCTCCTGTTGTTTTACAGTTGTTATCGGGAAATCTAGTGTCTATGCAGAGCTGCTAGTCCCACTAAGACGGGTAGCTATCTTAGAAACAAACAAATTAAAGTTACTTTCGTTTTCCTTTACAAGAAGTAGATAGGAGAAGAGCAAAGAATACCAACCTCAATCCTTCGCTTGGTTCTTTGCTTGTTCCTTCTCCCCTTTTGACAGATCTTAGCCGCTCCTCCCTTGACCACTCTGCTTCAAAGAGTACCTGTAAAGTCAAAGCAACATAATACCTTCAAAGTGCAGAGA
>APFE031521179.1:0-20343 GCA_000404065.3 Pinus taeda | reverse complement strand
AAAACACACATGTTTTCTATAAGTTTAAAATGTTTTTTAAATTTATTTATTTTTTTAATTGGAAAAGACATATTTTTAAAATTTTTGTATTTTTTTTTTCTTAATTTGAGCTTATTTTTGTCTTTTTAGTTTTTTCTAAATGTTTTTAATACTAATTTTACTAGTTTTTAATTTTTTTTTGTTAATCTTCTACTTTTGTTTAATCTAGTTTGTTTTTTATTTTTTTTTCTTAGTTTTTGTTAATGTTTTTTTTAATCTTTCTATTTTTGCTTGCTTAAATATGTATATATATTTCTATTTTTTATTTTTTTTCCAAATTCTTTTATGGTTTATGATAAAGTTTTTTTTAACATATTTTTTAATTTAACGACGTATAAATATGTAGAATATCGAAAATGCAAAATATGGACCTTCTTCTTTAAATATGCGAATCAATAAAAACCCCACTACAAAAAAAATAAAATAAATAGAAACTAGAAAATTTGAAGAAGAAGACCACTTCCAAGATTATTAAATTTACGAAATAATTATTTACATTTCATACATTAGAAAATTTGAAGTAAAAAATAGGTCTTTTAAAAAAATGGTCTAATGCAGAATAACCACTTTTTTAAATCAATATGAAAATCACTACCATTCTAAAACGCAATGTACATAAAAAAAAAAAATTTAAAGTGCAAAAAACTATGCTCTAAAAAAAACATGTGTGCTCTGCATCACCCCTTTTCAAAATTAGGTCACTTATTTGCTATCTCTACAAAACGGGTAATAGTATCAGTTCCCGTTTCAAAGTTTACATTGTTTGAAAGCGATAGTTACCAGATTTTACGACACCGGAATATGTCTCTAGCCTAGACTTCTAGATGTTGTGCGTTAGGTTCCAAAGCGTTTTTATGTTCATTGAATTTATTTTACAGTTGATCTTTCTTAAGAAGTTTGCCTTTCAGGTTCACCGCGTGATGTAGATATACAATTCCTAAAAGCAATCTAAGATGATAAACAAACATTTAATCTTCTTTTTGCAATGAAAATCCTAGCTACTAAGGAAAGAGAAATGAGATTCTTTCAACATAGAGTAGAGAGCACACACTAGATGCACTGTCCTAAATCAAACCAACAAGCGGTCTAAATGCAAATGCACATGCATGTATTTATTTTCGCTTTCTTAATGTGTGAATGACAAAAATAATGCTAAGTACAAATTTGAATTGTTTCAAGCGACAATACTAACGATTTTCTTTTTAAAAAACGAAAAGAAGATAATGACAACACTTTGCAATTTTGAATTGAAAATTGCTTTCAACACTTGAAAAACTACTAATTCAAATCAAATACAAGAGTAACAGTGTAATCGACCATCAAGAACAATAGAATTCTTTTCTTGACTGAAAACGACACTTGCGACACTTTCAAATCAAAAGACGACAACTTGATTACGCTACTTCTTTGTAAAAGAGAATCGTAAATGACGCACAATACATAAAAACATTTACAGTTCCTTGTACTATGGAGGCCGAATCCTGCAAAGGGAGGGAGTTTCCACATAGGTATACTGATCACAGACAGCAAAACTCCTTAATAAAGCTGAAGAGAGTGAACAAAAAACCAAAATCTAGAAGCAGAAGAGGTCTTATTTGATCATCGCACCTGTAACACAGGGAAAGTAAGATGCATCTCACCTACTGCACACAGGAGGTGCAATGCATCTAGATTCCCAAGAGGAGAAGGTGCAATGGTCCAGGGACGAGACTTCAACTTGGTTCTGGGTCACAGTTTGCAGCTTAGTTCAGGGATTTAAGCCGAGCAAATGATAGTCAGTAAATGTAAATCATAGGGGCTGAACTAATGAGGCTACTTGAGCCACCATTAGGGCAATTAGGATGTTTGCAAATCAATTGTTCAATTTATAAACAAAACCCGAAGATAGACTGAAGCATCATTGATCTACTTTGCACTTGCATAGAAAATGTAGTTCGAAGGCTAGCTGGCTTGACTTCAGGCTCCGTCTGTAAGTTTATAAAGCAAACAAATATAGACAAGCAAATAAATTAATTGATCCCCAGCAGAGTCGCCATTTTGTTATCGGGAATCTAGTGTCTATGCAGAGCTGCTAGTCCCACTAAGACGGGTAGCTATCTTAGAAACAAACAAATTAAAGTTACTTTCGTTTTCCTTTATGAGAAGTAAATAGGAGAAGAGCAAAGAATACCAACCTCGATCTTTCACTTGGTTCTCTGCTTGTTCCTTCTCCCCTTTTGACAGATCTTAGCCGCTCCTCCCTTGACCACTCTGCTTCAAAGAGTACCTGTAAAGTCAAAGTAGCATAATACCTTCAAAGTGCGAATATCTATAGTCATAAAAAATATAGGACCAGATATATATTGACCACATACATGCATATATTAGCAAACATACAAGAATGTGGAGGACAAATTGAATAGCTTTATTTATATAGAGATTAGAAGAGAGGATTACAACCCATTGATCTGACCCAACGTCATCCTCCAGGCATGAAAACCCTTCTTCACCTCATGAAAAGCTTAGATCACCCAACACTATGATATTCCACCAGGAAACCAACAACACTTCCTTACAAGATACAATATTCCAGCGTTTGGATCTCTAGGATTGAGGGATCCATATATAGATGATCTCTTACTCATCCCTTGGCGAATTCAGAGAGGCAAGTTTCATAGGAGAAGTTTCTGGAAGATTCCACGATCATCCACCTTGTAAACTGTCTTTGCCATTTGTCTACTCTCGCCCATTGCACCATACAGAAAGGCTTTCCAGTGTGCATCACACTTTTTACACTAAGCAGGTGAGATGCATCGCACCCTTAGCACTGGGCAATCTGTATGGTCTAGTTTTGACCAGTTCTGAGCAGTTTTCTGTGGAGAACTTCTAAGAGATGATGTAATCAGCTGACCTTGTTCCTTTAGGGCATGAAACAACACTTTTAGGGACTCAGAAGCCCTTGGTTTATGGACATATGTGATTGGGGTTGCAGTGCCCAAATATGTCTATAACAAAAGTTAAATTTTCTTCTAGGAAAAAACGAGAACCTCTCAAGATATGTTTCTTGTTTAGAATAATATATTTATCATGCAAGCTAGGCATAATGACTTTTATGGGCCTGGCTCTCTCCCCGTTAAGCTTACCCACCCTCCGTGCTTGGCATATTTGTCCTTGCCATAGCAACTTGTCTTTCAAGAAGTCTCTTGCAAGGTCAAGAGTGCATTCATTTTTCCCATAGTCTTTCACCCCTTTAACAATTATGTTTGATGCCCTATTTTGTCTTTCCTTGCCTTCATTATCTTGCATGTTGTCAACCTGAATATTTGTTTCTCCTTCCTTATTAACAGAATTGCTAATAACTTGAGCCCAGGTTTTGGAAACTTTAGTGGAATCTTCTTTCATTTCTTCTCTTGCGTTCTCTTCATGATTGTTTATTTAGGCAATCATTTTCCTTTTACCCTGGGATGATTTCACATTCACCACCTCTGTACTTTCCACTACATATTTCTTTATGTTTTGCACATCCACCTTCATGCGTTGCCATTCTGTCTTCTCTATTAGGAGAGCTCCCTGTAGCAATGCTACTTGTTCTTTTAAAATTTTATTGCTTTCTGCTAACGCCTTGTTCTCAGCCATTATTATATGAATTTTATGATCTCTTTCTTGCCCTTTAGCTTCTAAAACCTCCAACCTTTGTTTTGCATTTAACAATTCTTTCACATAAAGATCAGATGACCAGGTGGAAGGTGTGGATGTGGGACTATATAAGGCAGAATTATCAATGACTTTTCCTTTGGACTTCTTGTTGCCACGTGCTTGTGGAAGAGACTTGTTTGAGTGTTTTTTGTGAAGGGCTCGATTACTTTTCTTTTTAGATTGTTTCTTCCTTGTTTGCTCCCATTTTAGATGGGCTATTCTTCGTTTTAAAATGTCTCAATATTGTTTGGGATTTGCCCAAACCCACTTCCTAGCTTTGGCAGAGGATGCAATTTTCACTTGTCCTTTGTTTGGGATTTATCCAAACCCACTTCCCATCCTTGGTGGATGAGACAATTTTCACTTGTCCTAAATCATTTGTCTCCACATGTTCTGAAATTTCTGGTTCCTTTGTCATGTTTGAATGCATTCGCTGCTGCTTGCTCGCTGGTCGATACTTCTGCTGCATAAAAACCCCCTGCTCTCACACTGCTCACTACTCGCTGCTCTCACTACTCTAGTCATATTGCTAACCACACTGTTGACCATGCTGCTCTGCTCATAATACCCTGAAAATTTCCAGATTGAGAAAAACGAATGGCCACTTAGTTTTCACGTCTCCCTGTGTGGGGATTTAGTTCGACATTAACACTGATCTCTTTTCCGTATGATCAAATGATGGGAATTGAAACTACCAGCCATATCTAGTATAAGCGTAACTCCTTTGACGTTATTCCTCCATTTGCAAAATTCGAGGCACTCAATTGTTAGCTTGAAATTTATATTTGGTTGTGGTTACCTGGCTCACGGCCTCAACTACAAGAAGGGCCGAAATAGCTTGTGTAAGGAACTAACAACAACTGTATTATTGCTTAATGGCTAGTGGCTACCTTTATCAGCGGTTCTGCGCGTTTGTGCATTCTGCCTTTAGCGTGAGTCTACTCAAAGGAACGAGGAGTGGAAACGAAATTACCTGGAAAGCCCGAAATTTATTTCAAAAAGTTAATTTCTTACGAGCGTCTCAAGAGTGCCAATTTCTAGTGGTTTTTGTTAAAAATCCCAAATTACTTTTTATCTTAAAAAATGATTCCTAATTTATTAATAAAAATAAAAATAAATTTTATTATTTTTATTACTTGATTCAAATCTGTTTTATTACACTAAAAAAACATAAAAACTGTATTATTTTTTTAAATTGTTATTATTATTATTTAATTATACATTAAAAATATCGACATAAATTGTTATTATTTTTATTTAATTATACATTAAAAAACCAATACAAACTAATTAATCTAGACTTCAACTTCCTTACCTTATCCACTTCTTCCTTACCTTATCCACTTTAAATCACTGTAACGAATCTTGTGACTAATATTACAACTGCCGTCTAGATTATTAATTTTGTTTTTAGTATATAACTGTCGCTCTTTAATTACAACAAATAAAAAGTTACAAATAACATATAAAATGTAGAAATATTCGCCAACCGGGCCCACAGAACAATTTGCGTCAGTCATCACAACTAAGAAAATTCAAAGAAAAAGTTACTTCGACTGACCTTGAATCTGGAATGAAAGGGAGTGAGACATTGCAACTCATAAAAGTTAAAAGAAAAAGTTGTCTCGAGTAATCTTGAATCTGAAAGGGAGTGAGACATCCCATCAAAATGAAAAGAGCCAGGCATCCAATCAAAATGGTAGCTTCTCAAAGTTCCGTGTGCTACTTTTGTTAATTTGATCCATGTGCTCAAACACACGCTTCCTGTGTTTTCACGTCATTGCTTTCCTTTTATTGGGCACGTCAACGGTGTTGGTGGTCTGACGTGGGAAAAGGATCGTTGAATCTCTGCAATTCCTAACGGAAGAAAGGAATCTATGGGTGGAATGCCCAAATGAGCAATTCAATGAACATAATAGCATGGCTTTAACTCTATGAATTGCAGGTAGAGGAGAAGAAACCAAACAGCGACAATGAGTAGTATTCCTTGCCAGAGCCAAGGAACGATTGAACTGAAAAGCAGCGGCAGCAATGGCAGCATTTGCAGCTGTAATCCGGGCTTGTTTTTCATGCGCAGAGTTAGTGGTGGAGGGCAATGTGTGAATTTTTCAGAAGTCAGCGGGGTGGAGAATGCAACTTCAAAGGTGGAGCCATCCATGGGAACTCTGCCCATTCTCTCTGGCCTGTCATCGGCTGCGCCCACCACGTTTGTGTGGACAACATTTGCTCTTGCTGGGGTGTGGTTGCTGTTGACGATTCCTCTGTTAGTCAGGGCGCCCAAGTCCGGTATCGGCTATCGCATTCGCCAAGTCCTCGCTAGTTGGGACAGGCGTTTTTCATTGCGCCACTGGGTTGTGAGTATTCTTTTAACTTCTCGTCTCAGAGATCTCCCAGTTCATGGGACTCCATTAATTATTTGATGATTGACATTTTAGCAATGATTGAAAGGTTTTCCTATTCTTGCTCCGTCCTCCCCATTGTTGATAGAAATTGCTATCTCAAATTTAAAATTTGAAAATAGATCGCAGGGTTCTTTAAGATTGGTGGAATGTCATGGAAAAAGGTAATGCTTATAGCGCATTATACAATACAATCAATGCGATTAATTTTCAGAATTAGAAAGGGTGTTGTCACTCATGTAGAGGAATTGCTCGAATTATTAATTGTAGTCGGAATGTAGAGGAATTGCTCTAGTTAAAATTCAAGAAATTTTTCAAGAAATTTTTTAGTGGTAGTAATAGTGTTTGGATTATGTTTTTGATAGTGGAAATAGATTCAGCATCATTAAAAATCTCTCAAATTTTTATTTTCGCTATAAAAATCTCAGAGTCACTCAAAATCTTTGAAGTTTGACAACTAGAGCTTGGATTTACAAAAATGCCTACCAAATTTTATCAAAATATTGCTGAAATTTTCATGATTTTTGAGGCAGAAAATGGAAAAGGTTAGGGCACATTATTTGATGGGCGAGATATTTGGGGTACACATAGACATTTGTCCGAAATGATCAGCAACAGCTGGGAAGTGTGGAAAGAGATAGGAAATTAACTAAAAGTTTCAAACAGCAACATATTAAGCAAGTCACGACCTTAATGTTGATGCATAGATGATGACCTTTTATTGCCAAATTTCAATCGCAGTCCTTGGAAATATTAGAATCGCGATTAACATTCATATCAAACCATTCTTAAAAAAGTGGGGGTCACTAAAAACTGAGGCTTGTGGATATAAGGAGTTGAACTTCTCAGCATATTGCCATTAATTTACTTATCCTTTTGGAGCTACTGGAACAGGACACATACCACACATCATCAGAGGGACAGACAAATTAACTGCTTATGGTTCCAGAGCAGAGCACCTCCTGCCTGTTGGACTACCCATCAGATTCAGCCGAGCAGACAGGTCTCTATCCGTAGTTTCCTTCTTTCTATCATGGATGGGAAGAGAAGGGCTTTCATGCTTCTACCCCTCCCTGAAGATCGTACAGTTGGATCCCCTCATGGTGTTTGATGACTATGACAGCAAGCCGGTAGCCCAAATCCCCCGACCTCGGTCATCAGGATCTAGAAACTTTGATCTATCTCCATCTCTCTCTTGCTCAGCATCGGGATTTCCAGATTTCCAGTCTTGGACTCTCTCATTCTATCCCTGCACTTATAACATTGTTATACGCATGTTTTTTTGGTTAGCGATTTGGTTAGTTAGACACTTATTTAAGCTGCACTCGTTTTGCTTTTGTTCTCTTGCTATAGCACTCCCACTTTATAATTTACACTTCAGGTATCTCTTGGCATCATTGACGTACTTTTGTGGGCATTTGTTGGACATCAATCAAATTATCCTATCTTATGATTTGATCTTAGCATGTTTTAGTTTCTACCTATTTAGTGTTTGTCCTGCCATCTTATATAGTCCATCATTACAGATTAGCTTGAGGACAGAAACTAACCAAGGAGATTGGACAAATGACTCATCTACTTTGTGATTGCTAGGCTTTATTAGAGATGACGATCGCGATCAAAGTTGACTAGATTAACAGTAGGTGGTTATAAATAACAACTTGCTTAGAGAGTGTTCATAATCAATGCTGGCCCAATCTCTTTAGTTATAAATACTAATCACTAATTTGATTACAAACACACAGTTTCTTAAATGGCCTTTGGGATTTCTAGAATGTATCATTTCCTCTTAGGCTCAGTAGCAAGTGTCCGCAGTGAGGACACTTGCCCCACTTACCCCCTAAAGGTGGGAAAACATTTGGTGAACTCATCTTCCAGCATCTATTTGGCTTGAGTGGATGAATGGCCTTTGAGATTAATCAGATATGTAGTGACAATTGGGTATCGAGTGGATGTGGTGCGCTTATCCAATGGGCATCTTGTGCCAATGGAATCTGAAAATCAAGAATGTTATGGATTGGTTGGGAGATCTGCAGTTCTTCGTCAAGCTAGGATGGTTCATATAACTTTAGTTGGCTGATCTTGATGATCAGATGAATGCCCACTTGTTGGGGAAGATCTAGTTTAAAGGTGGATTCCTTGACCTGTTACAAGACTATGTGTGGTCCATACCAAAGCCAATGTATTAGTGTGACCATGTCCTCTGAAACATTGATTCTTGAGGTAGAGCCATACTGGGTAGCCAGGCTGCCTGTAACATCTAATGAGGAAGAAACATCTCGTTTTAGTAATTTATATTAAGATAATATCTAAATAATATATTTAGTTTTTTTTGCTATTCACAACAAAAGAGGCAAGTTCTAAATCTATATTTATAATCTCTTTAAAAAGTTATCAAACCTCATGAATATTAAACTCGTTTATTTTTTCTTGTGTGATTCTGAGCAGAGTTTGTAAGATCCGTCTCAAAAGTGAGACACTTCCGATGAATTGCAGATCAATTGGTATCAAAGCAAGTTGAGACCTGATCTTCGATTATTTTTTTTTATGTTCATTTATTTAAATTAAGTGCCCAACACATCTGCGCCCACCTCATATTCCCAATGGCAGATCTCATTTTTTTGTTTGCATACAGGTTTTAAATCTAAGATTTGATAGCCATAATCAAATTTTTGCTGCCATCTCCTCTCCCCTTATCTCTTTAACATAGTTGTCTCCCAAAGAATTCCTTTTTTCAGTAGTTCTCTCCACGCTGACATTCTTTGCCCTAGCCACCAACTCTCATTTAATTATTATTTTATTTTACGTTTTTCTCTCATTTCCCCGCACCTTCCAGCTACTTTGCCCTAATACCTGTTCTCAAACGTCGCACCAGTGTCACCAATTCTCATGCTTTCTTTTTCCCGTCTGTTCTTTTTATTAAATCTATCCAATCCGATTTTCTCTTATCCCCTTTTCACTGCCCTGTTCTTTATTTTTCTGCTCATGTTCTTTCCCTCACTCTTCTCCCTTTTTTTCCACTTATTCCTTGCCTCTGTGCATTTCCATCCACCTTTTATTTCTACAACTCAACACAAAATAGCACCAGCGTTTTATTTCTTTCTTCAGCTTTATGGCTCATGCCACTTGGATCTCGCTCACCCGCAAGCTCATGCTCCTTTTTGCAGTTCAGTCCATCTAAAAATTCGTTTGCACATATACACAACTCTCATCCACATACATCTTCTCCTTTTTGTATCACACACTGACCTTCCCTCACGCCTATGCAACTTCTTTCACCTCCATTATTTCCACGATGCACTCATAACAAATCTAACATGTTCTCTGAGATCACTTTTCTTTCTCAGATCTGCATCATGTTGTCACAACGTTTTGCTCCATTTTTGATCTAGTGGTCCTCCACACCCACCTCTACATGCCTTCATCCAAGGGTTTCTTTTTGTTTCACTTAGCATAATGCTCAGCAGTCCCATTTCCATCTTTTTGTCACAGGTATCACAATTCACTTTAGCGCTACCACATTCACAATCATCAAGCTTCAACATAGCAGCATCTGGCTTGGGTTCCTTTCGAGATGTGCCCATGCACACCAAGCTATGTAGGCACATGCTACTTCATCAACAATAAATACAACAACATTCTACTAGAGTTCCGTTGGAGACGTGCCCTCCCACCTTGGGCTAAGTAGGCACCTGTGACCTCCTCTTCAGGATAGCATCAACAACATTCGAAGTGGGTTCCTTTTGGGGATGTGCCCTCCCACCCTGCTTTAGAATCAACACAACAACATTTTACTTGAGTTCCCTTGGAGACGTGCCCTCCCACCTTGGGCTAAGTAGGCGCCTGTGACCTCCTCTTCAAGAACAACATTCTACTCGAGTTCCATTGGAGACGTGCCCTCCCACCTTGGGCTAAGTAGGCACCTGCGACCTCCTCTTCAGGATAGCATCAACAACATTCGAAGCGGGTTCCTTTTGGGGATGTGTCGTAACACCTTGCTTTAGTAGGTACCTGCTACATCATCAGATTCAATTCAAAACAACAACATCTATATCAGGTTCTCGTGGAGACGTGCCCTCCTGCCTTACGTAGGCATCTGCTTCATCGTCATCTTTAACATTGCATCAACATCAATATCCATATTTTCATTGTAGTCATGTTTTGCCATATCTTCAATCTTAAACTGGGAGGCAGAAAGCAAGGGACGCTTTCCATCTAAACCGAGAGGAATTGGTCATCCAAGCTTCTTGGCTCATAATGGTAACATCTAATGAGGAAGGAAACATGTTAATTGTAGATAACAATGGTATGTTCTACGCTTAAGAGCAATTTTACCTCAATTTTCTTATAGCCCAATATCAATTTCCAAATTAGCAATCACATCAACATGATAGTAAAATGCAGATAGAACATAAACAATAACAATAGAAGACAAGCCAAGACAAGAGGACACAAGATATGGCACCAACCAGGGACAAACCACAATGTGGGGAAACCCTTTGATCAATTCTTCTTATTATTCTTCAAAAGTTCAACAGAGAGAAAGAGTACAATATGAAATATTCACTTGCCCAATCAAAGTGAACTCTGACTAGTGAAACAACAACCACAAAAAGCCCTACCCAGAAAGTCAACGTTGGTCAACATGGCAAATTTTGACCTCCAAAACAACTCGGTCAAACTCAGTCAACTTGGCCTCCAACAACAAATCAAATTAGCCCAAAAACTGTCCAAAAATATTCAATCAAACCTTGTCAACAAAAGTGAACGCTGCAGTCAAACCCTTCTGCAATCAACGCTGGTCAAATAGTACAGTTTGCCTCAATTCTGTGCCCACAAATGCGGCTTGCCCAAATAGAGATATCCCTCACAAAAACACAGTCAAACAGGTCAACACTGCTGGTCAAAACCCTTTCTGCAACTTCGGTCAATGTAGGAACAAAAAAGCATTGTCCTTCTTCGCACGTGTGGAGAGCTGCCTCAAAAATCTGTACCCAATCATGAAAGGAGAGAGATATATGTGAGTGAAGTGAAGTGTCTAAATGAGGAGGAGGCTCCTTCTATTTATATGCAACGTTGTGGGCTTGAGGGTCTAAATTAGATGGCTAGCCGACCTTGACAGTTTGTCCATAATAGAAATAAATTCATAATTCCATTTGTACATGTCAGAATGAGGTGATCCTTAGATCAATCCTACACCTCTCGGAAAGAGGAATCCAATAAAAATATTAGCTGCCTCATATGAGTTGTCCAAGATGATGTTGACCCTGGTTTCCAAATTTTAACACTCCCTCTCAACTAGGGAGAACTTCCCTTGCCAAACTGTCTGACAATCTGTACCATCCTTGTCATCTCTGCTCTGCTGAATCATGAAGAAATAATGAAGAATAAATGATCGAGAATGTATCATACCATTCTCCACTGACCCGAAGTTAGTCAACAATAATCGAGAGTGTATCATACTACTCTCCACTGACCCGAAGTCAGTCAACAATAATCGAGAGTGTATCATACTATTCTCCACTAACCCGAAGTCAGTCTCCATTAATCCCATATCAATATCAAACATCCTAGCATAGGGAGTACAGTAGTACACGATGCATTCATTGTAGTACTATGGTCCCTATCCTCATTTCCCTACTCATTGGCCAGATGAGAGGTACTTTCCATGACTCCCGGACTGCATGGATAGGATGTGTCGACAAGAGAAGGTGAACCACTCATCCTGCTCATATGCCATAGGAGAAGGTGAACCACTCATCCTATGCATATCTCAACATGGGGTATAACAGAGGAAGGTGAACTACCCTGTACATCGCGCACCACCAGAGGAAGGTGAACTACCCTGTACATCGCGCACCACTAGGGGAAGGTGAACCACTCACCCTATGGTCGCTCATCGCTCCAAGAAGTACCCCAAGCTCCCTGGAGCTCCCAAAGCTCAACATCCATCTTATATGGGACCCTCATAAGAGGGTCTCTTCATGACTCCAAGTCGTTCATGGAAGGTTAAGAATTTGACCTTCCCTAGGGGCTTTGATTTGATCATCAGTCCCAATATGATGGAGCTTTATGCTTCCCTTTGTACCATATCTCGGATAAAGTGGTACCTGATATCAATATGCTTGGAGCAGTCATGAAACACGAGATTCTCAGAAAGATGAATCCCACTTTGGCTGTCACAATAGATCATGGTGGTATCCAGCACATGTCCAAATAGATCACTAAAGAGCTTTCTCAACCAAACAACTTCACAGGAGGCCATACTAGTAATAATGTATTTAGCCTCAGCGGTGCTCAAAGCAATCGACTTCTGCTTCTCGTTCATCCAGGATATCGAAGCAGAACCTAGAGAGAAGCAACATCTAGATGTGCTTTTACGATCCACCACACTGCCAGCCCAGTCAGCATCAGAATAACCATGGAGCGTCACATTCCTGACAGTGTATCTCAATCCATAGGTGATTGTGCCCCAGAGGTATCTCAAGAGATTCTTGGCAGCAATCTAGTGTATGTGATGAGGCTCGACCATAAAATGACTCAATGTGTTCACTGCAAAACATATGTCCGGACGAGAGTTCACTAAGAACATCAGGGCCCCCACGAGTTGACGACACTCAGAAGGATTTCCCAAATCGGGCCCAACAACACTTTTGCATAACTTGTTGATGTTAAGTGCCATCGGAGTAGTCACAGACTTGTAGTCCACCTTCCCAAATCTTTCAAGTAGATTCACAATGTATTTTCCTTGAGAGAGGAAAATCTCACCTGGCTTTTGCCAGACCTCCAACCTTAGGAAGTAATGCATTAGTCCTAGGTCCTTCATTCCAAACTTGGAAGCCAACTCTCTCTTACATTGATGAATAAGAGTGTCTGCACCTGTCAGAAAGAGATTTTCTACATAAATTACCAATATGAGAGGTCTGTCATTCTCAACCTTAAAGTAAAGGTTCGGATCAGCTTCACTTTTTGTAAATCACAGCTTCATCAAGTAGTTGTTGATCCTCTCATACCAAGCTCGGGGAGCTTTCTTCAACCCATAGAGGGCTTTCTTCAATCTGCATACATGTGTCTGGCGATCTTTAACTTCGAACCCCTGGGGTTGTTCTACATAGACTTCCTCCTTAATTGAACCATGTAAGAAGGCGGTCTTGACATCCATCTGATGTAGATTCCATCCTTGCAAGGCAACAGGGGCTATAATTGAATGGATGGTGGTATATCAGGCAACAGGTGCAAATATCTCATCATAGTCCACACCTTCCTTTTGAGAGAAGCCTCAACCAACAAATCTAGCCTTGAACTTTTCAGCACTTCCATCAGCTCCATGCTTGATCTTGTAGAGCCATTTCGAGGTGCAACGAATTTGTCGTTGGGTCTAGGGACCACATCCCAGACATCATTCTTCATAATCGACTCATACTCTTCGTTCATAGCATCCTTCCAAACTTGGTGCTTCACAGCTTCTTCGAATGTGCAAGGCTCAGATTGAACAATGGTGCTCATGGCGGTTAAGTACCCTTGATATCTATTCGACTTCTTACTTTCACGGAATGTCCCCCTTGGTGCAACATGTCTCTTGGCATATTCGAGAGCTTCCCTAAGCTATGAGGGTCTCCTTTTTGAGGAGGAGGGCTCGTGAGGGGGTGGATCAATGGGATCCGTTGGTCCTTTAGCATTGGACATCAGCTTGTCCTGCGGTTCTCCTTGCTTTCCTGAATCTGCTTCTTTGTTTTACCTTGGAATAGGAAGGTTACTAATCTTTCCAAGGGCAACATTTTCATCGAATGTGACATCATGACTTATCTCCACTTCACTTTGACGATGCACATAGATTCTATATGCTTTAGAAGTTTCACTGTAGCCCACAAATGTTCCTTTCTTCCCAAAAGCATCCAATTTGCTTCTCTTTTCTTTCGACACATGAAAATATACGGGGCTACCAAAAGTTCTAAAGTGAGAAACATCAAGTTTCTTACCAGTGAATACTTCTTCGGGAGTTTTGGAATCCAATGCTTGATGAGGGCATCTATTTTGAACATACACGGCATTGTTTGCAGCTTCGGCCCATAAGAACTTCGAAAGGCTTTGATCATGAAGCATGGCACGAGTGGCTTCTATAATAGAACGGTTCTTCCTTTCAGCAACACCATTTTGCTCGAGAGTATATGTCGTAGTAGTCTCCCTCTTAATGCTAGCTTCTCTACAATAGTCATTGAACTCATTTGATTCATATTCAGTTCCATTATCGGTCCTTAATATTTTGATCTTCTTCCCGATTTGATTTTCGACCAATGCTTTGAAAGAACGGAACCATGAGAATACTTCGTCCTTCTTCTTCAAGAGATAAATCCAAGTCTTGCGAGAGAAATCATGCACAAAGATAGCATAATATAAATATACTCCCAAAGAGTTCATGAGCATCATACCAGATAGATCAGAATGAACCAACTGCAATATGTCAGTAGTCTTGCAATCACTAGAGGGGAATGGTCCCCTTGTATGCTTTCCTTTGGCACACCCTTGACAAACACCTTCATGTTCTACTTTAAATTTGGGCATACCTATCACCATCTTCCTCACATCCGATAGAGCCTTATAATGTAGATGGGCAAACCTCCGGTGCCATAATTTGGATTGAAGAGATGTGTCACAAGACATATCTCCCAATGGACTTCCTCCAACTTGATATAGGCTATCAACCCAGAATCCAAGTGTAAATGCATCTTTGAAATTTTTATTCCACACACGTACCTTTCCATCGATGAATGCCGCCTTGAATCCTTTGTTCTCTACTGCCGAGATAGATACCGGGTTCTTCTTTAAATCGGGTACATATAGTACTTCTTGTCAGTGTTGATAATATCGGTATCGGGAAAATATCGGCGAGGGTTCAGAAAATATCTTATCGGCAATATCGGCGAAAATATCGGCAAATATCGGCAAGCATAAAAAATGCATAATATATTCATTTTTTTCATATTTTTAAACATATAAAGCAATAACAACATGAAATAAACACATTGGCACATAATTATGAAGAAAACACTGATATATATGATGTCAAATAGAAATGATATATCAAAGGCGATACCAAATCCTGCTGATCCTTGATAATTGTCCATTCAAGGACTCAAATGTGATATAAAAGTATCTCATCATCATGAGTTACATGTAGCATAACAAAAAAAACTAGCTAGTAGCAGCTATCTATCTACTGCCCTCTCCCCCTTTTACGGGAAAACATCAGGGGCTGTTTGCCAGGCCTGCCCCTAGGAGTAGAAGGCCCTGACTCTGCATCTGCACCTAATGTCAAATAATGAGTGGTAGGCATGGAGCTATGCTCTCCTATATCTATAGCAGACGATGTTGATGCTGATGCTCCCACAGTGTCCTCCTCCTCCTGCTCCTCCTGCTCCTCCTCTAAGTGTTGCTGCTCCTCTGACTCCGAGTCCTCCTCTTGCTGCCCCTGCTCTAATGGATCATCTGCCACTAGCTCTAACCATGAAGGTGACTCCTCCAATATGGGCTCCTCAGACTCCACCCTCCACGGAGACAATACATCAATATTGTCCAAGGAAATGGCATATGGATCAATTGGTGATTCTATTTGCCTCACTCAAAGTCGGATGTTGTAATGCACATACACCAAATCGTTGAGGCGTGCGAACTCCAACCTGTAAGAGGGTCAAAAAAAGTAATGAGTCTTGAATCTTGACTCTTGACACTTGAAGGTCATAAATTAAAAATTAAAAATTACAATAAGTGTAATTGCTCAACTGAAGGCTTGAGTTCAAAGTTATACCTGTTGCGCTTTTTGGCGTGTATTTTCTCAAACACACTCCAATTGCGCTCACACCCTGAAGAGCTACATGTTTGACTCAAGATTCGTGTAGCCAATTTTTGCAAATTTGGTGACCTTGCACCATAGCTTCGCCACCAAATATCTACAACAAAATAATGAAATAAAAAAATAAAAAACATAAAAGTTAAAACTTAAAACATATTTAAATTCAAATTTCTAATTTCTAATGAGTGATGACTTGTCACTTACGTGGCATGAAGAGGGTCCTTTCCCTAATAGCATCATCAAAGCCAAATAGGCCAACACAATCCCGATAAGACTGTATCTCGCAATTGATCATGCTACGAAGCTCAGGATCAGGTACCATCCTCTGAATACAAGTATGGAGCCCTTCCATCACCTCACCATCAAAATCAAAGTTGCATTTGTATGAAAATGCGGGGTTGAAGAAGAGTGCTGCTGCATGAATGGGTCGATGAAGCATCCCTGTCCACTGACTATCGATCACATCCCATAACATCATCTGCCTATCAAGGCCAGCAGAACCCTTGTCTGCATAATAGGAACGAATGGCCTCCTTGGCCCTATCCATGCCCTCATACAAATAAGGCATTGCAGGCTTCTCTCCATCCACCAATCTAAGAACCTTTACTATATGTTCGCTAACTGCACATGCTTCTTCTACTCCACGCCAAAATGTCTCAGAATACACCATTTTTGCAATGGCTTTCCCATCAGGTCTCCTGTTGTATCTACAATTACGCCAATCATCAGACACAAACATTTACTTCAACTTGAACTGACATCGAAGCAAAGACTGAAGAGTAATAAAGGTTGTGGCAAAACGTGTGATGGCAGGACGCTGCAACTCCTTGTTTCTAGTGAACCTCCTCATAAGGCTAAGAACAAAAGCATGGTTATAAATAAACTTGGGGATGCTCCTAGCCATATCAACTGCCTCCTTGATGAAGGAGATTTTCCCCATATCCTCAAGCAACAAATCGAGACAATGCGCTGCACATGGATTCCAGAACAATGTGGGATGCCTCTCCATAAGCATTCTGCCGGCAGACACATAACTAGCTGCATTGTCTGTTATGACTTGCACCACATTCTGCACACCAATCTCCCGAATGAACCCATCTAACAACTCCCATATCGTTGCTGCATCTTTGATATGTTCTGATGCATCCAACGATTTAATAAACATGGTACCTTTGGGACAATGTACCAAGAAATTTAGAAGGGTCCTACCCTTCCTATCTGTCCAACCATCAGACATCACTGTGCATCCAGTGGCTTCCCATGTCGTTTTCAACTCCGCCAATCTAGAGTTGATGTCCTGTTTTTCTGCTTGAAGAATTGGCCCCCGCAACTCCTCATATGTGGCACTTTTGTACCTTGGGCCCACAATAGCAATAGCATCACACATTGGCTGCCAAAATGGATTGGTTTTTGTGATGCTGAGAGGTAAGTCGCTCAAAAAAATACACCTCCCCATGACTCTATCTGCTTCTTGCTTCTCCTTCTTTTTAACAAGTGATTTTATGCCAGGTTGTGCTCCAGCCCCTGTTCATGGAACAAAAAATGATGACCTCGCACTCACACTAGGAGTACCATGTGATGGTGTGCCAGTTGTGGAGCCCCTCCCACTAGGGCCACTAGGCCCAAATCCAATATCCTCAACACCAAAATTAGGAGAAGATATCCCGAAAGATCTACCTGCACGTTCAGCTTTGTTTCTTTCCACCTCTTCCTTCTTTTTGTCCTTTTCTTCAATTGCCTCAAGAGCTTTTTGTATAAGCTCCGGACTAGAAACTGTACAAAGCCCAACATCATGTCCAGGCAGTCTAGCGAGATGGTATTTGAGTCTTGTAATCCCACCTGTCATCTTGTTCCCACACAATTTGCATGTAAGATATGCACGATTTGTCCCACCATCAGGGCTCCCATACTCCCAAAATGGGTCCAAGGCTTTCGGCATATTTGTATTTTGTAAATTTGTAGTGGGCTAACTCAAAAGGAAACCTAGAGCACCAAAACAAATTTGGAATTAGTAACTTAATAAATAATAAGTAATACGAAATTACAAATAACCACATCATTTTACAAAACAGTTTTAACTTTTTTTGCTACATTATTTGCAAATTTGCAATTTTGCCATGGGCATGAAAAAGAGCAGACTTAAAAGTTAAGAGGGCAGTGAGCTTGAGCCTTGTATCATGAAATAATTGCCACTTTAACGGTTAACGTGCCACATTTGTTTCAATGAGCACAAATCTGGTCTTAGTGAAAAGATAATTCATGCAGTGAGAAGTTGAGAACTGTCTCCTGAAATTGGAAGTTTTGACTTTGAGATCCATAAAATGTCTAGTAGAAGATCATATATTTTTTTTAAATCATATTGGGCCTGCATGATAACAGTAGGCCTTCTACCAACTAAAAAGAAAATGCTATCCATGTTCTTATTTTGAATATAAGTCATTTATTACCAATGAAGAAGTATTCTTCTTAATATGTGAACATTGGTTGCATGTCTCAGCAATTCAAAATGCATGGAACTGAGAAAATTGGATGAATGTCTTTTCAATTATTGTGTGGATCTATGGACTTTTGTAGACTTAACAAAGTCAGCTCTATTGGTTGTGCATCAGTCTGCATGAAAGTAGGCCTTCCAGCCACAAAAAATACTATCCATGTTCTTATTTTGGATACCAATCATTTATTCCTAATGAAAAAGTATTCTTCTTAATGTGTGAACTTTGGTTACATGTCTCAGCTATTCAAAATGCATGGAACTGAGAAAAGTGGAATTGATTCCATACTTTTCAAAAAGTAGGCTCAAAGATAGTGTGCAAATCAACAGTTAGTATGCTTGGCTTGTATGAGATTCTTGTTTCTCAAGAAGCAAGAGAAACATAACTTCTGGTAGAATTCGGTCTACAGTGTTTTCCATCTTAAACTATGGATGGAGATCTTTTCAATATTATTACATGCTATGATCCATGGACTGAAAGAAAATTGAATATGGCATGAAACTAGTAAAAGACTTAGGGTCTTCGAGCCATTATCCATTTAAATGCAACTTGAATTTAAAGTGTTGGTGTTATATTCCATAAATCAATCACGTTTTAAATTTTGGGTTTGTGTTATTTTCCATATTCAACCATGGTCTAGGGACGAATTGAGATTTAGGGGAAGTCACCAGCAAAACAGGACAAAAGATAATTGGGCAGTTTCAATTGATAGCATAGGGGAAGTCACCATAAAACATGTGTGCACACCCATGTCTGTGTGAGTGGTGTAACTTGTAGGAATTTACAGGGTAAGTTCCTCAGACAGAACACCAAAAGGACACCGCTCACAAATAGATCACAGATCAATACACCAGTATTTTGACGTGGTTAAAACCCTCAGAGAGGGAAACAGTCCACGGCCTGCGCCAACGTGGCTACTACAGGCAATTTATTAATAAAAGAATGAAAATTTACATAAGCTTCTCTCATGCACGGTTAACCTACAAATGACCCTCCATGCGCTTTAAATAGAATTCATGGACCAATCGGGTGTCAAGCCACGGATCAAGTGTCGGTAATACCGAGGAGAGAATGAACCGTCGGATCACTACATATCGTGACCGTCGGATTGTAAGTTACAAAATGTACAACGGTAAAGAAACACACTTTACCTAACTCTATACTAGACCAATTATACTTAACTATTCCTATGTGTCGGAATATCCTAACATCCCCCCTTAAGAACAACTTGGGATAGGATTGAAGGATTTACAAATATGACACAATAGGAGAAGGAAGGAGGCACTAGAGCCTATCCCCCCCAGTGACAACTTCCTGAACTCCAATCCAACCATAAATCGAAGTTTAGTGAACTTCGCCTCTGTGAGAGCCTTTGTGAAGATGTCTGCAACTTGATCATCTGTTGAATAATATTGCACTTCAAGAATATGGTCATGAATGAGCTTTCTGGTGAAGTGCATGTGTAGTTCAATGTGTTTGCTGTGCTGATGCTGAACTGGAGCTTTGCAAAGCTGAATGGCACTTTGATTATCACACCAAAGTGTAGTCGGATGCTGCTGCTGAAAACCAAACTCTGATAGGATCTGACGAATCCACAAGTCTTCCTTACTAGACTCTACGACACCACGATACTCTGCTTCTGCTGAAGAAAGAGAAATGGCAGCTTGTTTCTTGCAAGCCCATGTAATAGGTCCTGAACCAAGAGTGAACACATAACCAACAGTAGACTTCCGATCGTCAGGGTCACCAGCGCAATCGGAATCAGTGAAACCAACCAATAGAGGAGATGCTTCAGCACTGTAATGAATGCTAAACTGAACTGTACCTCGAACATAACGAAGTATTCGTTTAGCTGCTTTCCAATGACTTTCATGTGGGGTTTGCATAA
>APFE031521171.1:0-14408 GCA_000404065.3 Pinus taeda | reverse complement strand
TAAGAGTTTGAAGCTTTGCTCTTTTTACCTGTTCATCTCCTTCGTAGCTTAGAATGATTTTGTCCCATATTTCCTTAGCTGATTTGTAATGCATGATCTTCATAAATTCTGATTGTGTCAAAATTCCCAATAAGACAGTAACAACTTTGGCATTGAGCTCATATTGCTTTTTCTCGGCTGCATCTGTAGGAACTGCTGATGGGAAATTGTATCCACTTTCTACGATTCCCCAAACTTCTGCTCCAAGTGATTGCAAATATGCTGTGGTTATTATCGTCCAGTGGGTAAAGTTGCTCCCGTCAAAGACTGGTGGCCTGATATGTGCCTCTTTTTCTGGATTATCCATTCCGATGGATCTTTTCCTTCAAGCGATCAAGCTTCTTCAAAAGGACCTGCTCCGATACCAATTGTTGGAAATAATACTAAGAGGGGGGGGTGAATTAGTATTAGCAAATCAGATACTTTTTCATTTCCACACTTAGAATCATATACGTGACTTCAGTTAAGGGTATACGCATATATACGCGACTGTATTAAATGTAACAAGCATATATGCAGCAATCTTATGATTCAGTTAGCTTATCTTCAGTAAATGCATAAGAACATTATTAACCACATTAACAGTAAACAGGTGTAGTAAAACAGTAAAGATCATCACACATAAGAAGCACACATGAACACCATGATATAAGGTGGAAACCCAATGTGGGTGAAAACCACCTGCTGCAATTTGTCTCTTTCTTCCTTTAATAAGAAAATTCTTTTACAATGTACTGGTGCAATCCTTTACCAGCATGCAGGCTATAACCTGCAGAGGGCTACAACCACCTGTCATTTTCTAGTTACTTCTGGAAGGGAGCTACAACCCCCTTAGCTCTTGTACTAGCGGATATACTAGTACGTAGGTGCTGACCTACAGAAGGCTGCAACCTTCTTTTCTTCAGGGACCACGTTTCATCAATTTTCAGACTGGATCCATAAGTACAAAACAATCACTGCTGAAATACAATCATCCACTTGTACTTGCATCATAAATCTCTAAATCACCTAATACTGAATCACTGAAACCCTGTCATCAAAAACATAGAACGCAAACCAGAGCCCAGAACTCTGCAACAACCAGTAGAATCAACAGCAACCTGAAATACCAAATCTCCTAATGCATACGCTACTTTACTATACCAAAACCGCGTGTATACGCGCTTTCACTTCATACAACCCGCGTACAAGTCTCAAGATAATTACTTGTGCCTTCGCTGTTATATCAACTCAATCCAAGCATCACAAACCGATAACCAGCAATACTAGATCTTCGCACTTCGTCAGATGTTCATTCCTTGCACCCCCTCTTTGCCAAATGATCTTCTCCTTATATAGGTTAGGCTTCTCTCAATACCATGGTCCAAAACCATGTAGAAACAATACCATGAACCCAATACTTGGGGTCGTCACTTTGGACCAAATACTATGGACCAAATACCACGGACCAAAACCATGATTTCCAACATGTACGCGCCTGTACACTTATTAACCCGCGTGTATACACGTACGGTTCTTCTGCTTTGCTAACCCGCGTATATATGCTCTTTCTTCACGGTCAACCTGCGTATATCTCTCTATTTACCTACTGCACTATGATCTGTCCTCTGAGTGAGTTGCTATCACCTGTATCATTCCTCTAAGTGAGTTGCCATCAAGGACAACACCTGAATCATAATGCCAACATTCATATTTTTTTAAAGGTGTAAGGGATAGTTATACTTAAATTCATCTTATATGCTCATGCCTGACTAAACTGAGTATATTTTAGTTGCAAGTGAAATATGTATGCCTTTAAAAGTATTATCTTTTCTTCTTAATGGTCATTGATCTGAACTGCAGTGATAAATGTTATTATTTCTTCTCTTTTGATAAATTTCTTGATACTCTTACCTTTTCTATAATACAATTTCATTATTCATTCCAAAAATTGTACTAATTAAGCCTCCATGTATGAAGCTAGTTGGAAATACATCAGTATGTCACAATAGGGAGATCACTATTACTGTCAATAGTTTTTCATAGAATCCTCTACCACCTTCATTATCAAAATCCAAACATTTCCATAACTGGTCTCTATGTACTATAGAGTCAAAGCTTTAGTTTTCATTAGTTAAGGGAGCCCCCTTTGGCTAGAAAGGTAAGTTTTCTGGCCCAAATTGATATGTGGTTACCTCTGTGGACCTTTCCTCAGCCTAAAGGGATTTACGTATTGATAACATAGTGGTGTCGTTGTTGGGGATTGAAAGGTTTTATCTTCTCTGGGAAAAATATTCAAATTTTCAGATTTGGTTGTTGATTGTGAACAATAGTCAAACTTCAGAAGGGTGGACCATTCACCTGGTTACTTCAAAAAAGTTCAAATCAGATTTAGAGGAGAACATATCTTGTCAGAAGAAGGATGGAATGACACTATGTGAAAGTCAGTTACTAAAACTTGAATTTTGTTTAGGGTATAATATCATGTTTTATCAAATTCTTCATGTCCTTTCCTGAAAATGTCCAAAGAATATTCTTCTATCTACTGAATCCAAATTTAGATTGAAAATATGCACGATTCCCCTTCTAGAAGTATATATAATTCCCTTGAAGCTGAAAATGAATCTCCTTTTAGTATTGGTTGTCATGAACAAGATCCAAATGATAATCATACTCCAACTGGTACAACTACAACTTCCTCTCAGAGCTCAGTCATCACTGCTGCCTGGTATGGCCCATTAAATTTGCCAGCCCTTTTGCATGAGTTACCATAGAATTATGGTTAGAGGATACCTCAATTTGATGGTACAGGTAAGATCACAACAAGGAAGCATGTAGAAAAAACCACTGACTCCATTGACAATGAGGAAGAATATCATGAAGACATCAGAGACGGTTTTTTGCTCAAAGTCTTTCAGGAGAAGTTAGGGACTAGTATAGAAGTTTTGCAACTGGAAGTATTTATTTTTTCCAACAATTTGAATATGTTTTCATTGACAGATGGGAGGTTAAAAGGAACCCTTTTCAGATTATGGATGAGTATAGGAATATAAAGAGGAAACCCAATGAGACAGTCCAATATTTCTCAACCCGATTTAATAGTGTATATGATTCCATACCTACTAATGTAAAGCCTCCCCCAGGTTTGGCTATGCTTCATTATCCAGATGGTTTGGATGTTGAGCTTGCCTATTTTCTCATAGAGAGGAATTCTTCCACTTTGGAGGATATGCAGAAAAATCTTGTTGATGTGGAAGCAAATTTGTTGATCAAAAAAGCCAAAATGGAAGTTGAAAGAAGGGAAGTGGTAAGGGAAGATCTTTCTCCATCATTGGACCTTAAGCTGGATGCATTGATGAAAACCATGGAAAGTTTAATGGACACATTCACTACGCAAAAAAAAAATTGTTGTTAGAGGGTAACAAAGAAGAATTACTCCTGAAGTAGATTTGGTAGAAGAGGGAGAATTTGTTGATTTATGGCACCATAAGTTAGAAAATGTTTGTTTTATTTATTCATTTGAACACAGTCCTAATGAGCCCCAAAAATAGGTAATTATATGGGCTCATTCAGCCTCATAATTCGACTTAATCCACCATTATCATTAAATTATTGCATGTTTTTTATTATATTTATGCTAATAGAGTGAATTGGGTTAGTCATTATGCCAAAAAGTCTATTGTGTGCTTTATGCAGATTTTTGGTCAATTTTGCAACAAAATCAAAGGTTTAATGAGCACTTGGCAGCCAAATTCACGGAAGAACAAGGGAGAGGATTTGTAGGAAGGTGTCCCATTCATTTATGAGCCCTTACCTCAAATTATCCATCAAAAACTTGGAGCACAAGGGGCAACCAAGCAAGTCAAGTAGGACTGCTGTTAAATGCAAGTTTTGGCAGCCGAGTTCCTAGAGTTTAGGAGGGTTGTTGGGGTCCTCAATTTGTATAAATAAGAAGGCTTAGGGCCTCAGTTCAGTTAGTCAGATTTTAGTCAAATGTTAGTTAGATTTTAGTCAGTAGGTTAGTCATTTTCTTAGTCTATTTTCGTACTTTAGTGTAGATCTATATTAGTACATTTTCAAGCTTTTTCTTGTAGACAGTTTTTGGGATATAACTATTATTTTTTTATCAATAAAGATGAATCCAGCTTTGCACCAGCTCTAATCTTTTTTAGGAGGCTGTAGCTCTTGGCGATGGGCCCAACCCAAGTGCCAACACCTCCTTTGTGTACTTTTATATGCCTTTGCTGCATTCATAGAATAATTTCTGCTATCTAGGTTAAAATCTTGTTTTGTTACTCCGATTGTTTTTGATGATTAAAATAGCTTTTCATACTTCAGGTTGATTTGACAGTTTTTTAAAGGAAAATATATGAAAAAATACCATCAAGCAATCCTTGATCTCATCTCTCCCTCCTGGGACCATGAGGTGAGACCAAGGCATACTTGCTGCCACAAAAACACCGTTTTTGCCTTTCCATGCAATTGCTAGTGTTAGATTTTTAGTTGGAAAAGTTGATACCAATTGTACTTGCATGTTTAGATCTGTTCTTGCTTAGTTTCCATAGTTCTCTTGAACGATTTTCTGTCTATAAACTTTTGTTCATCATATTTTTGGTTTTTAAGGGCAGATTAGGTCAAAATAGATAGATCTTTGTTTTTCCTAGTCTTTGTTCAATCAGTTTTGGAAAATAGCGTGTAGAACACCTATAATACCTCCCTGCCTATCCTTCCTCCATCATACAACCTGCTCCAACCCCTAATCCAAGATTCCTTCCCTTCATTTGCCACACTTTTCCAGTTTGCCCTAATTTCTACATTCTTGTGCAACATTGCTCCCTCCATCCTTGAACAAATCCAACCACCTCAATCATTCCTTAGCTTCATTCACTAGGTCCTAAATCCCTTCACATCCTCATCCAACCTCCATTTTCACTTTCCCACTATTTTTCCACCATCAATCCTCTAAAATCCTCTCTTGGATCTTCCTGTAGAACCCCTACAAACTTCCTGTAGAAGTTCACGTGAGCAGTTTTTCGAGATCTGATCACTGTGAAACTCTCTAGAAAGGTGTTAGGGACCCCTTAGGCCCTCTTCTAACCTTCCCAACCTCCTACAAGTGCCTTCTCCATTTCATTTTTCCAATCAACCTCTGCACAATCAAAAATAGTTAAAGTACATGCATAATAATTCTGCAAAATTACTCAAAAATGCAAAAAGATGTTTTTTCCAGATTTTACTGTAGAAGTAGCTTATTCACATGCATTTTACCTTTCTAAAATTCAATGGTATCCATTTCCAGTGCTTTCATCTCTTTTCTTGCACCGGCAGGGTTAGGGTTTGCTAGGGTTTGCATTTCTTTTCAGCTTTCAACGTCTTTCTGCAAGTAGACTAGCCTCCTTTGAGTTAGCTTTCATCCATCACCGTGAAAAGCTTCTTCTAAGAGCTCATAGAAGTTGGCTTAAACTCCTAGCGGACTTGTGCCAGCTAATCAAGTGATAGCCTGCAGCAAGAGCTAGTACTTGTGCATATAACACCGTTGCTTCCAAGTTTGTTACGAACAACTAGGTTGATAAAACTAAAGAAGGGAGTCCCAAGAGTTGCAGCATCATTGCTACAATACTGGAGCCCACCAAGTCCTGAAGAGAAATCAATGGCATGGTCTCAATAAGAGGATTTTCAATTTTAGCAATTTGACGAAAGTAATCTCCCTGCATGTGTTACTTATGACATCAATGAAGAATATGATGAAAATATTGAATCAGGTGAGCAGTCCTATAGTTTTGAACATAAAGAAAATAATGAATTTTCTGATGATAACTCTCTACCTTTTTGTTATTCTAAATTTGTATTGTCGACAGAAAATTATAAGATCGCTAGGAAAGGAAAATAGCAAGCTAAAGCTAGCATAACTTCACAACAACCTCCAGATATAGTTGAGGACTCTATTTCTTGCTACATTTAAGCTCCTTCATCCAAAAATTACAGCAACCTTTTTCATTTTTCAATGATCCAATAGTTGATTATTTGAGTTATTTTTAAAGTCAAAGTTTTTCCCCTTCAGCTAGTTATGAGTCCAAAAATAGGGATGATGGAAACTTATTTTGTTTTTAGGAAGATTTTCAATAGATAAAGTTTTCTCCTTTTGCTGGCAGTGAAGCAGACAATACTCTTGATAATGAATCTCATGTCTCTTCTCTTGAGTTTGATAGGTATATTCAAAATCCTTGCCAATTTTTAAGTGACCAAGTAGAAGGTCAAGATATTCATTTGAGTTGTTCTTTAGCCCATTCATTTTTTGAATTATTGTTATTTCAAGAAGAATCTTGTGAAAACCAGAGCTTTGAATTTACATGCATAAAGGCTCCAGATAGTGAAAATGTTCCATGTAATAGCTACCCAATATTACAAGAAAATTATGAAGAAGAGTATGTTTTTGAAGGCCTCTTTGATATGGATATTTTTGCTATTGACAAGCTAGTGGCTGAAAACAAGGAGAGTGCTTGTCTTTTTTCTAGTTTTCAAGATGGGGTAATGCGTAGGATTATTGAAGATTCTTCTATTTATTTTCTGTTGTCATCAAAAGAGGCAATTTTTCATGTACTTCAAGATCCTTTGGCCGATCTGTTGCAGCCATCACAGAAATTGGTCTTACACTTGTGGATTGTATTCAACAGTTTCAGTGGCAGTTTGGGTTACCAGTTTTGCCTTTTTTGCTGCTTGTTGAAGGCAACATTGTGCAACACTCAGTCATGTATCCTTCTCCTTAACTGGCTACATTGGAAGGAGGTGATTACCTAGCATACATACTTTCAACATACATAAGATTCCTTTGTACATACCATTTTAACCTTGAAATATTGCAAGTGTGGATAGTCAGAGTTGAGATCTAAAGCCCGAGGTGAATTCCATAAATCTTAACTTACCACTGCCATAAATAAGTTAGTTTTTCCAATAGGAGTCAATCAGTCAGTAAGTAAATTTTTGCAGTTTGATAGTCTGTATATCAATCTGATACATGGTTTCCATTACCCGTATGTGCTTCTAGTCTACGGTCTCGTTCTTAGCACCTTAGAAGGAGGTTGCCATCCCCAATAGAGCCAATGTTAGAGTAGGTTAATTTATTAAGCCGAAAGCCTTTAAAATATCATTTTTCTATCTTAGAGGGGGTCAAATTCATGAATTTTTTCACTATCAAAAATTTGACCAGTCACTGTTTGGAGGGTCATGTTGAGTTTGCTTATTTCTTTAGTCATTAAATTCAGTCATGGGAAGGGGTATCTGAGCATTGAAAACTACTGTAACAAATTGTTGAGTGAGGATGTTGAATGTAGATAGGGTGTCTACAATTAAAGGAATCATGTTAAAACAATACATTCATAAAATGTTCCAATTTGTTCCCTCTTCAAACATCATTACTTTTCCCTCTATTCTCATCCTCTTATTCCCTTGATATCTTAAATTCCTCTATTCTTAATCATTCATTATTAAGGCTGCATATCAGAGGGCCAAAGGAGCCACTGAACCACTCTATTTCATGAACCAAAGGAGGCCACATGGACCCAAACCTTACCAGCAGGGAATGTAAAGGACATCCCAGACCTATTACGACCCCTATCAAGCCACTTTCATGCCTTCTTGGGGTCCCCCTGCTCATCCTTCCTGGTCCACACCTCCTCCTCGGTCCTTCACATATCCATATTATGCCCAACCAGCTGCTCATCCATTTCACCCCTACACTCAGCCACAGCCTCAGTGGAATGCACCTCATCAGGGGTGGAGGCCCCAGTAAAGCATTCCTCTCGCTCCTTTTCCTCCACCACCTACTCAACCGCAACCATCGCCTCCTACTCCACCAAGGTAGCCCGAAATGCTTGCTCAACCAAACTTGAACCAAAATAATAGGTAGGCTCAGCAAGTATATAGTGGGAAACCACCTGCCCAACCAAAACCCCATCCACATCCATCTCAACTATACACCTCCACTCAACTACCCCTATCACCATTTCGAAACTCGCACATTAGAGTAGCTCAACCCAATTACAATGCCGAGGCATAACATGTCCAAACAACTCCTCTTGAACTCAATGATATTCACCATATCTCAGGAAGAGTATTGCAAAACATAGATTATATTGATATCGTTGAAGGACTACATCCAGTAGAAGAAGATGCAATAGAGAAGAGAAAAGAACCATGGGCTACACTTGATAAAGAGAAGACAATAGAATCAGAGATTGAGAGAGCTCTCTCATGGTTACCATCAAATCCTCCATGTATTCAAGAGAAAAATCAGTAAAAATAGGAAGATGAGAACGTCATGGTAGAAGGTGACATGAAGAATGATCTAGGTTAGAAAAACGACCAAGGATATCAGAGCTATATTGAGATATGTTTCCAGACGGTGACTAAGTTATAGCAGTACTCTCTTCCTCAGCTATGTTTGATCCCTTCAAAGTCAAATCATTTGGTCTCTGAAATTTGGATACCTGTCAAAGCATCCATTTCAAGCCTCCACATCATTTTGTCTCTAATCTCGATGTGCACATGGCTCCATTGGAAGTATTATTATACTTGAAAATGATTTTGTTTTTCAAGTAGGGTAGGGTAAAAAAAAAATTTGAAAAATAAGAGAAAAAATATATCTAAGGTGAAAACCTCCTTGGAGGCGCCTCAGACTAGCTCATTGATTGAAAACCTCCATGAGGTGGTCAATGGGTTAGAAAGAAGAGAAAATAAAAAGAGAATAAGATCCCTGGGTGAAAACCTCGCTTGGAGGAACCCAAGGCAGGAAATTAGGATGAAAACCTCCTTGAGGCGCCCTAGTTGTTTACAAAAAAAAACAAAGAGAAAAAGAAAAATATACTTAATTTCTGGTGAATAAATTGCAGGTTGCAGGAAGGACATTGCAAGTTAGGAGGATCACACAAGAAAAAGATAGATGTTAGCACCAGGCTGCAAGCATCCCTCACAATCCATTCCTCCATGACCACTATCCTTTCCTAAGATTTGGTTTCATTCGGGCTAAGATTTCACCTTCCACAGGAAGTTCTGTGTCTTCTACAAGAAGATCCTGTAGAACCAATAGACAAGAAAAAAATGATCTCAGAAGAGGCCTATGAGGCCTCTAAACATCCCTGTTTCCATCCCTCACCCTTCTCCATCATTTTTTCCACCTCATTGTGCTTCTTTTCTGAAAATTGTGTTTTCTACAGGAAGTTCTTGTAGAAATTACAAAAAGCTAGAAATGGATTTTAAAAAGTCGTTTAGCGAACATGGAAGCTGCATAAAGGGTTTATAAATCCTCCTACAGTCTTCAAACCCCTCTTCCATCATTTCCATGCCTGCATCACACCCCAAGCTCATTTTTCTTACTGTCGAAAAAACTGCAGAATGCTTTGATACAAAAATACATAGAGCATAAATTTGTTTTTTCCCTAACTTGAAAACTATGCATCCATTTAAAAAACTGTTACATGGGGAGTTGTATAGGGATGATGGCAACATGCCCAAGCAATTTTAGTCAATTTTAGTGCACGGTTTCCAAGAAATTAGCCTCCATCACCTTCAACTATTTTTGCATTTTCTCCATATCCGTGAATCCATTTAAAAACCTGTTTCATGGGGAGATGCATATGGGTGATAGTAACCTGCCCAAGCAATTTTAGCCAATTCCAGTGCATGATTTCCAAGAAATTGACCTTCGTTACCTTCAGCCATTTTCAGTTTTTCTCAAAATCCGTGCATCCATTGACCACAATTTTGCTATGGGAGGTGCATAATGATGATGGAAACTTGTTCACAAAGTTTCAGGTCAATTTGGTCTAGGGAGCTATGGACAAAACAAGTTGTTGTCCTGCAAAAATCTAGCATCAGCAACACGAGGGTGCAAATCTGAACGTTGAAGCAGACTCCTGTAGCTTAGATCCAGCCAGAGAATAGCTGTGCAAGAAAACTAGCCACGTATCAGCAAATAGACAAGCATGCATCCACAGAAACAAAGGCATGCAGCAGAAGGAAAGTCCACAACACCTCATAGCAAATGCATCCGACTTCTAGGTACATGACTAAATCCGTTCCTCTATTGCATGAATGTAATTTAAGAACTGCGTGGACAGTGAGATGGTTGTGATTAAATAAGATCAGTGGCCAGCTAACTAGCCACCCTCATCCAGTTCAAACAGCGCCTTGTCTAGTTCAAACAACGCTCAGTGGGTGCAATCGGCACGTGTGCTCAGCCATCTCAGGAAGAGAACTGAAAACAGGTAGTGGTTGCTGTTTAAACTCCAATGTAATTGATGGAAGTGATTACGGGCAAGCAGCATACAGTTTCCTAACAACACTACAGTCTGCATGGGGCCAACGTACATCTGACCACCTCATCTCCTCACCACGAATCATGCCAGTCGTTAAACGACAGCTCAGGTAATGCATTCACCACTCTTTGTTCATTGTGCCTTCATGACGTTCTTGACTAGAGTACGCATCTACCACTTCCAGAGCAGCAAACCAGTCATCTTCCGCCAGATTTTTGCCTATTTTTTTTTTTTAAATCTCCCGCCTATTGGGCTCTATAGGAAGCACAGTTTCATTCTACAAGAACACTATCTACAAGAATATTTATATAGGAAAGGCAAAAAACATCCCTGTAGAAAAAAAACCCAGGATTTTCATCAAATTTCAAGCTCAAAACGAGGAAGGATCAGGCAAAATTCTCTATGCATGATTTGTTTGTGCAAAGTGGTGAATTGAACATAGCATTAGATTGAAACGAGAGTAAAAATTTGCCTAGGCATTGAGAAAAAGTGAAAGTCTACCTGCATATTTCACCAAGTTTACCCAGTTTTTTCCTCTACATCGGAAATCTCCTCAACATTTTTTTAAATTGTCCTGGAAGGAAAAGACATGCAGTAGTAGAGGCCAGGTTGTGTGCATAAAAAAAAAAAAAACTAAATTTACATATCTATCCATGTGCTGAGAAAAGACCCTATGTCCTTATGCTATGTTCTATAAAAACAATATTCTTTTCATAAACAGAAAGTCAAATTCTGGGTGATAGTAGTTTTCAAACAGGGGAATTACTGCCATTTGATGTTGGAAGGAGCACATGAAAAATTCCTTCTTGGGTTGAGAAAAAAAAGAAAAAAAAAGAAAAAAAAAACCGAATTCAACTATCCTCTATTTCAGTGATTGACTGTTTTTTTCCCATGTGAGCATTTTCTTTGCTGGGTAAAACACAAACTCAACACCATGCCAACTAAAAAAATTGAGAAGAACATTGATGAGGGAGCACAAGACATTCAAGCAGAAGGCAAAGTAGAGGAAGAACAGAAGGAAAAAGAGGAATTTGACAAGACTGCTGAGCCTAAGACAGAAAATGAAAAAACAACAAAAACAGAGAAGGGAAAAAGGACAAAGATTAGCAAGAAAAAGGCCAAGAAAGCCTAAAACAAGGGTGGCACAGCCAAGGCAGGCACCCAACAAGAGAAAGAACAGACACACACTGAGATATCAATGACACAAGCAGAAATAGGGGGCATAGATATTTCTATAGGAAGCGAAGGAAAAAAACGACAGAAAGAGAAATCCCTTGAAATGTTAGCAAGGGAAGCATCAGTTATGCTTGCTGCATTAAGCACACCTACAAAAAAAAAAGGAAAAAGAAAAAGGCAAGCCTCCATGTATTTTAAGGCCAGGAAAAGCACAAGAATTCAAACAAGCAGAATAGGAGGAGTAGTGGAAGGACATGGACAAGAAGGCAGAATTTTATGGCACACATGATTAGACCACATCAGAAGCTTGGGATGATAAGGAGGCCACCATGGCCATCAAAGATGAAGAGATAGATTAGTTGCTCAGAGGATGAGCAACACTTTTAGTAGGGGGTGATGATGAGCCCCATAAATGGGTAATTATATGGGCTCATTCAGCCTCTTAATTCAACTTAATCCACCATTCTCGTTAGTTTATTGCATGTTTTTTTATTATATTTATGCTAATAGAGTGAATTGGGTTAGTCATTATGCCAAAAAGTATAATGTGTGCTTTATGCAGATTATTGGTCATTTTTGAGACAAAATGAAAGGTTTAATGAGCACTTGGCAGCCAAATTCGTGGAAGAACAAGGGAGAGGATTTGTAGGAAGGTGTCCCCTTCATTTATGAGCCCTTACCTTTAATTCTCCATCAAAAACTCGGAGCACAAGGGGCAGCCAAGCAAGTCAAGTAGGACTGCTATTAACTGCAAGTTTTGGCAGCCGAGTTCCTAAAGTTTAGGAGGGTTGTTGGGGTCCTCAATTTGTATAAATAAGAAGGCTTAGGGCCTCAATTCAGTTAGTCAGATTTTAGTTAGATTTTTTTCAGTAGGTTAGTCATTTTGTTAGTCTATTTTCGTACTTTAGTGCAGCTCTGTATCAGCACATTTTCGAGCTTTTTCTTGTATACAATTTTTGGGATGTAACTATTATTTTTTGATCAATAAAGATGAATCTAGCTTTGCACCAGCTCTAATCTTTTTTAGGAGACTATAGCTCTTGGGGTTGTGCCCAACCCAAGTGCCAGTACCTCCTTTGTGTACTTTTATGTGTCTTTGCTGCATTCATAGAATAATTTTTGCTATTTAGGTTAAAATCTTGTTTTGTTACTTCGGTTGTTTTTTATGATTAAAATAGATTTTCATACTTCAAGTTGATTTGATAGTTTCTTAAAGGAAAAGATCTGCAAAAAGGCCATCAAGAAATCCTTGATCTCATCTCTCCCTCCTCGGACCATGAGCTGAGACCAAGGCATACTTGCTGCCACAAAAACATTGTTTTTGCCTTTCCATGCAATTGCTAGGGTTAGATTTTTAGTTGGAAAAGTTGATACCAACTGTACTTGCATGTTTAGATTTGTTCTTGCTTAGTTTCCATAGTTCTCTTGCATGATTTTCTGCCTATAAACTTTTGATCATCATATTTCTGGTTTTTAAGGGCATATTAGGTCAAAATAGACAGATCTCTCTTTTTCCTAGTCTTTTTTCTATCAGTTTTGGAAAATAGTGTGTAGAACACCTATAATACCTCCCTGACTATCCTTCCTCCATCATCAAACCTGCTCCAACGCCTAATCCAAGATTCCTTCCTTTCATTTGCCACACTTTTCTAGTTTTCCCTAATTTCTACATTCTTGTGCAACATTGCTCCCTCCATCCTTGAACAAATTCAACCACCTCAATCACTCCTTAGCATCATTGACTAGGTCCTAGACCCCTTCACATCCTCATCCAACCTCCATTTCCACTTTCCCATCATTTTTCCACCATCAACCCTCTAAAATCCTCTCTCGGATCTTCCTGTAGAACATCCTATAGAACCCCTGCATACTTCCTGTAGAAGTTCACGTGAGCAGGTTTTCGAGATGTGATCACTATGAAACTCTCTAGAAGGGTGTTAGGCACCCCTTAGGCCCTCTTCTCACCTTCCCAACCTCCTGCAAGTTCCTTCTCCATTTCCTTTCGCCAATCAACCTTTGCACAGTACAAATAGTTAAAGCACATGCATAATAATTCTGCAAAATTACTCAAAAACGCAAAAAGAGTTTTTTTCCAGATTTTATTGCAGAAGTAGCTTAGTCACATGCATTTTACCTTTCTAAAATTCAGTGGCATCCGTTTCCATCGCTTTCATCTCTTTTCTTGCACCGGTAGGGTTAGTTGGTAAAACTAGGGTTTACTAGGGTTTACATTTCTTTTCAGCTTTAAGCTTCTTTCTACAAGTAGAATAGCCTCATTTGAGTTAGCTTTCATCAGTCACAGTTAAAAGCTTCTTCTAAGAGCTCATAGAAGTTGTTTAAGCTCCTAGCAGACTTGTACTAGCTGATCAAGTGACAGCCTATTGCAAGAGCTAGTACTTGTGCATATAGCACCATTGCTTCTAAGTTTGTTACGAACAACTGGGTTGATAAAAGTAAAGAAGGGAGTCCCAGGAGTTGCAGCATCATTGCTACAATACTAGAGCCCACCAAGTCCTGAAGAGCAATCAATGGAATGGTCTCAACAAGAGGATTTTCAATTTCAGCAATTTGAGGAAAGTAATCTCCTTGCATGTAGGGGTGGTTTTAGGGGCGAATGTTCGCCCTTTGGCGAAATTAAGGGGTTTTGAATTTTTAGTGGGCGAATATTTTGTATCATAGTACATTTTTACAAATCACCTCAAATAGCCCACCTTATTTTAAGGGAGAGGGTAAAAAAGGTAAATTTAGCCCTAGAAATTACGAGTTACAACCTTCCATTCGCCCATTTTCAAGAATATGTTTTATTTAAGTGAATCCATTCGCCCATTTTCAAGAATAGGTTTTATTTAAGTGAATCCTATAGGCCAAAGGCCCAAATACCATATTTATAAAAGAGGTATG
>APFE031521164.1:0-70064 GCA_000404065.3 Pinus taeda | reverse complement strand
TAGGGAGGTGAGTCATCTTTTGGGGTCTTTATTAGTGTCCTCTCTATGATAGTTTTTGATTCCAATTGGAGACTGATGATCTCTTACTCATCCCTGGTCGAAAACAGAGAGGCAAGTGTCAAAGAGGAAGCTTCTGGAAGATTCCATGATCTTCCATCTCACAAACTGTCTCTACCATTTGTCCATTCTCACCCATCGCACCCTACAGAGGGGCCATTCAATATGCATCGCACCCTCTGCACTGGGTATTTAGTATGGTCCAGTTTTGACCATTTCTGAGCAGTTTTTAGTGGAGAACTTCTGGGAGATGATGTAATCAGCTGACCTTGTTCCTTTAGGCAGTGAAGCAACACTTTTAGGTACTTAGGAGCCCTCAGTTTATGGAAATTTGTGATTGGGGTTGCAGTTCCCAAAACTGTCGATAACATAGTGGTCCCAAGTTAGGATAGGAATTCTAGGTAGAGGTAGTGGACATTATGTGTTACCTAGTAAATAGATCACCCTCATTTTCATTGGATGATAATCCTTCACATGAGGTATGAACTAGTAAGAAACCTTATCTTAAATAGGTCAAATTATTTGGTTGTGAGGCTTATGTGCATGTTCCAAAGGAGAATAGTATTAAGGAAGATAAGAAAGCTAAAAAGTGTATCTTTATTGGATTTAAATATGGTTTGAAAGGTTATAAGATTTGAAATCCAGAAACTAAGAAAGTAGCTTATAGTCTAGATATAGTATTTATAGAATTCAAAGATGTTATCAAATAGGAAATCCTACCAAGGGAAAAATAAGTAGAAAATATAGGATTTGGATTGAAATATGATGAATCAAACTCTATAAAAGAACATGAATTAGAATAATAAGAACCAAATACTTTGTTAGTGAGGAGATCGGGTTGGGAAAGAAGGAAAACCAAATGGTATATTTTGATTTATTTATTATTGATGATGGTCATAGATTTTTTAGGGAGGCAGTGGATTCATAGGATGGAACACTAGAGAAACTCCATAATTTAAGAAATGGAAACCTTAGACAAAAATGAATACTGCAATCTAGTGGAGTTGTTGGCTGGAAGAAATCCCATTGGCAAAAAATGGGTATTTAAGAAGATGATGGATGCAAAAGGTAGTGTGGATAAATACAAGATTAGTTAGTAGAAAAAGGTTATTTCCAGGCAGAGGGAATTGAATTTGGTGATAGTTTTTCTCCTATTGCCACTTCTATTAAATTTATTTTATTTATTAATATTTATTTTTACTTTGAAGTAGAATACATGGATGTGAAGAAAACATTCCTACATGGGAATCTTAAAGAAAAATCTACATGAAGGATATAGAAGGTTTTTTGTTAAAGGATTAAAAAACAATTGTTAGGGTAAACTTGACTCGGTGAAGAGTCAAAGTTGTTAGGTCCACGGTGATGGTTTCGAGCACATGGTTTTGGTGGCTTGTGGTATTAGATCCATTGGATTACATGTGATGAATCCTTTAAAATGGTTAGGGATTCTCCATTTTAATGTGCCTAAATTGAACAACATTCCTACTTTAGGATCATTCAGAAGAAGAAATCTACATGAAGTAGCCATAACTTTTTATTATAAAAGGATTAAAAAAATTCTAGGGTAAACTTAATTTAGTGGTAGAGAAAGTTGTTAGTTCCATAGAGGTGGTTTCAGTAACATGGTTTTTGTGGCATGTGGTATTAGAGCCCATGGATTACATGTAATGAAGCCTTTAAAAGGCTTAGTGATTCTCCATTGTCATGTGCCCGAGTTGAGTGAAGGGATCACTTGTTCAGGCTAGGATGTTTGCCTGTTTACCTACTTTTAACTTAAGGTATGGCTTCATTTAAGCCATAACATAATAATATATCTATTATTGTGTTGGTTTTCCCCAGTTGGGGTTTTCTAGGGTAATCATGGTGTGCATGGTTTATGTGTATTTTTGTTGTGTATTGTTGCTATCATTTTTTCTTACATAGTCTTCATTTCTAATGGTGGTACAAGCTAAGGGATCATGGTGTGTAGAAGGAGGTACTTGTTGCAAATTCTAGCACATTATATGTTAAGGTTTAAGCTAACATAGAGAATATTGATTGGTATTTGACATGCATACATGAATATTTATTGAGAGGAAAATGTAACATCCCTGAGTTATATTTCCATGTAAAAAGAAAAAATCAACCAAGGTCACCAGAAATGTATTCAAAGTTGAATGGAGGGAAAAAAAACATAATGGGCATCACTTGAAATTTATTAAAGGCTATGAAAATTGGCAAAGGAAAACATGCAATAAATAGAAATTTAATATGAGAAATAAGGGAAAATAGGAGAAAAGGAAGATGAAGAGACACAAATGTGCATGCAAGGGAAATTAGAGAGATATTAGAAGAAAATGAAAGAAAAGAGGAAAAAGGAAAGGAAGGGACTAGACATCAATGATAAAAAGGAACGTGAGAAATAGTTGACAACTTTTTCTCAACTTTTGATCAAGGCTCAACAAAGGAGAGAGAACAAACAAGGGAGAAAGAAATAAAATTAAGAAATGATGTGCAAGAGGAAGATGGATAACAACAAGTAAGGGTAGAAAATAATTATGGAATTATAGGCAACAATGTGCATGTCTTATTTAGCATGCAGGGATTTGAAGTATGGTACATGAATTAGTTTATGGTTTATGTTTGTTGTCATTGGCATGGGATTTTCCTAGATTGACAGTCGTTTATAGACTTACATTTTCCATTTCCTAGATAGACATGATGTAGTGGGTTCCCTGTTTTGGTTAAGATTTGGATGGCCAATATATTTTAGATATTGATGAGGTGGCCTTTGGAATGTTCCCAAGGGTTGAGGAGGGTGGAAATGGGAATTCTCTTGGAATTATTGATGGATGGGTGGAGATAGGAAAATTCCTCTGGGTATGGTAAAGAATCAAAGGCACCAAAGTTTTATTTTTGGTTTTGGTGATTTCTAAGCTAGATTAGCTGAAATCAATGTGGTTGAGGGTTGAGGTGGTGTTGTAGAGGCTACAAACACCCTCCAAAAATTTTCCTTAGCATTGTTTTGGAACCTCCCTACCAACCATCCTCAGCAACATGTCTTGCACTGTCAAGCATATATGCTTCAGTTATTTCTCAGTGTCTTCTTAGCTTTTGCATGTCAGTTTTCTTCACTCCCCTAAAATGTTGTCTTTCTAGGCTTATATCATGTGTTGGCGAAGTAGCTCCCCAAGAAAATTACACAATTCTGGAGGGGAACCAACCTTCCCTCCAGAAATTGCGCAAATCAGCTGGCCAACCTACTAAGCTGAAGAATTACGCAAAATGGTCTGTCAGGCTCCCCTCAGAAAATTGCGCAATTCTCGAGGGGAACCAACCTTCCCTCCAGAAATTGCACAAATCAGCTTGTCAGTCTGCTAGGCTCCAAAATTGGGCAAAAAGATTGCACAGAGCAGTTAGGCAGTCTTCCTCCATAAAACTACACAATCTGACCCAGCACTACTTCTCAACCCAGAAATTGTGCAATCCCTCTAGGACAACTAACCCAGCTCAGCCCAGGAACTGGGCAAATTTTCATCCCAGGCTCGCAGACCGATGCATGTGCTGTCAAGTTGACCGGTTCCCTCCGGGACCGAGGAAAATTGATTTGCATGCATGGAATTCTTTTCCCACGACATCATGCAAATGTATCCCTAGATTTAGGGATATATTTTTAGCAGCTAGAGGTTACATGCAATGCTCATTTTAGAAACCTCCCGCTAAGTGTCATTTTTCCTAGATTTGTGGCATGTGCATCATAACCTCGAATTTATCAAAACTTATGAACCGAACACTTCAGAGATCATTCCTCACATCGATCTTGTAGCTCTAACATCCCACATCACATCTAGGAGTCGTTGACACATTCAACTCAGTTGTTTCGGGGTAAGCCCGCTTTGCATGTCTTCCACTATGCTTCTGTCTCTTTTTGTGTTTTGGCTTGTGTGATTGTTGTTTGCTTGATTTCAATGAGTGTTTACTGTCATTTTGATGTATGTTAGTTTGAAGAAGCATCGTTTTAGTTTTCATTCACATCTCACTGTTGTCGCATGCATGACATTGTTTTTACACCAACGGTTGTCGTTGCGGCGACTCACTTCACACACATGCATGTTTTCCGGTTTTTTGAATCCTGCACTTGCTATTTGCATGCATGATCATTTACTCTTGTTTACACTTAGTATCACCATGCATTCAGACTTCTCATGTTTTCAGTCGCCCGTCGATGGGTCTGGGCTACCTTAGCGTAGACCTTGCCTTACCCAGCTAGCATTTCACATTTTTAGAAGTGAAGGCTCTGCCTTCCCTCCAAAAATTGTGCAAGTCTAGCCAAAAACTGACCTCTAGGCTTTCATTACACAATTTTGGGAGGCAGTGCCTTGTTGGCCCCAGAAACTACGCAATGCATTTTGCTGGTTTGTATGTCACTACTGACTTAAAATGTGCATTACGTAGTTTCAGTGCTTAGCAGCCGAGGTTGGAATGTGCATTGCATAGTTCCAGCAGTCAGTTAGCCTCCTGATAGGTCGAACTATGCCTTGTGCAGTTTTGGCAGTTAGTCTCCCATCCTCACGGTGAAAATTACACAATCTTCACACACAATCACACAAGTATGTTGCATGTCAGTCCTCCAGTTTGTTTTGGTTTTCGATTGACATATTTCTTGTCAAGTATCACAAGTGTTCATCTACCTCTCATCAATAGCATAGGTGCAATGGCTTCCAAGAGAGGAAAGTCGAAGACACCGTTCAAAGCACAACTGGGGATGTAGTCGATCAAATGTTTATGAACTTGCCTATCTATGAAGACATCAAGTTGTTCATGGAAAATGATATCAAGATGAAATGGCAGCAACTTCATCACGAGAAACATCATTAACAGCTGCAGAAGGTAGCACACCTTCATGCGGTAAATGTAGTGGAAGGTTATTGATAAAACACGCAGAACAAAGTTGCAATCTCAAGCAGATCCACTTGTGATGAAAGCATCTTTGGATATTGAGGCTATGAGGTGATGACACGACTAAAGAATCATGCAAAGGTAGAGAGAGAAATAGAGAAGGATTTATAGGTGCTGAAGTAGCAACTCAAGGAAGAACAGGAGCTGTACAGACAACAGAAGGAGTTGAGTGGGAACAGGCACAATAGGAGGGGCAACATGCACAAACTGATGAAATTGTGCCCATATAGGTTAGGGATCCATCCAGTAGTTGGCATGGAGCATACATGGTGAGAAGTTTTGTCGATCACATGCGAGGTATTTAGGAGCATGGATTTCATTATGCACATGCATGCGATCCCACCCATTTGGCACACTCACCGAGGCAAATACAAGAAGTGAGTCTGATTGGAGCTGAACATGTATTTTGACAAGTTGATTCGCATGTTCACCAGCACACACTTGGATATGAGCATAGACACTATGCATTAGTATGTTTTTGGTCCAGCTGCACTCAACATGATGATGCGCATGTTATCAGATAAGTTGGAAAGAGGATCCATATCAATGTACCTGGATGAAACGGAGGCAAGAGTTCATTTTAAGCAAGATGTCACCATTGAGTGCACGTATACCATCACAGACGACTAATCTTGGCATCAGTTCACCACTGTCGATCATCGCAAGGATGTCAAAGAGTTGGTCTCACCACAATTGTCTGAGTGTTAGTGATAGCTTGCATTGCTTGCTCAAGCCTATTTTGTCTCACATGGGACATGTGAAGATTGGATGTAACATCTTGTAAGTGGAAGTTCAAGTGTCGATAGTTGAATGCATCAGTCATAGAGCAATTGAAGAGTCATGAGGGTAGGTGAATAATCACAAAGGGTAATGTCAAGGATCACCTGACCCTTTGCTATGTATAGTACCTCATAACTCATTGTAGAGGCTTTTGGTCAACCAAGCTTCCGACTAGAGTATCTTAGAGAAAGCTTGGAGACTATTGTAACGAGCCTTGGCTTCTCCACAGTGTAGAGCTAGTATATCTCTTTGGAGGAGTAGGTGGCAATTTCTGTAACGTTCCACCACCAGGACTAGTGGTTGGGCATGGTTGTACTTTATGATTAGAACTTTCATTTCTTAATATAACAGAGCCAACATGTTTCATGCATATGTTGTTATTTTATTTGAGCTATCTTGGTTACTCTAATTATATATATATCTGTTTTCTTACGCATGCATGTATGGACTCTTTCTGTATAAGTATGTGTGAATCTTACTGAGATGTGTTGTTGGTTTAACCATCACTTTGGATTGTTAGCTTACTTGCTTTCCAGTTTGTGATGCATCTTCACTCATGTGTTCCCTTCTAAGCCACGTGCTTCCACAGGTTTCCATGGGGCACACTCACCTCAATTTCCGTGTGTTAGAACTGTTCATGCACCTTCCTTGGCTTTCTGTGCATGTCACACCCTTGCTACCAACAGGGACATCTTACTTGCCTCTGTGCACAACCGCAGTCAAGGCAATACCGTACGACCCATTGCTGGGACTCCTACACCAAATGGTCTGAGGTCTAGTTGGGTCTTCTTACTAGGGAGATCCACTGACATGTTGGTGGGTCCAACACTATCAACATTTTGGTGCTAGAAGGAGGGCCAGTTGACAATATGAGTCCTCATCATCTGTTTTGAGTCTTCGCACATCTATCATGGAGTTTTTTATAGTTCACCCTTTGAAATGTCTATCCAATGAACATATGTTTCACATCGACAGGGAGTTCTAGGATCACTTGTCACAAATCACATATGATAGTGAAGGTAAAGGGGCCTCGTCTGAGCACTTAAATGAATTCCATGCGCTCATGGAGGGCAAGGAGTATTTTAATGAAACAGAGGTCTTCTCATTGCTTGCACACACACTTTGTGACCACCCATTTCAATGGCATGGCACACTACCTCATAACTCCATGCACTCATTCAAGCAATTCAACGATCTAATCGAATCTATTTTCTACCATTTTGATCCTGAAGTACTCGATAAAAAATTGTTAAAACAACGGAAGGCTCCACATGAATCACCTATGGAGTTTTTAGATTAATTCCTTCTATTCATGTTTGAAGCCTTAAAAATTCAGATGAAATTTCAGTATCTCATGGACAGATTTGAATATTTCCTTATCAAATCTGTCAATCCCAAGAAGAAGTTCAAGATAAAACCCTACTTATCATACTTCAATGATGGAGTTGCGCAATCATAGATGAAAACGGTCACTGTCACAAGTGACTGTCTGCCGTCCCCTCATTAAACAACTCCACCACCGCAGAGTGATGTGGGATAATATGCACACACATTCGTTCAATCGTCACATCCTCCCAACATCACTTCTTTCAATTGTCGCATAGATTGGGTTGTGAATCCCATGGGTTATCACATGTATTTCATACCTCAGCCTATGTCTTTGATTCTGATGATCCTCTAGATGGCATTGTCTTGTATTCTTCCATTCCGAACTCTACTCTTGTTGTGAATAAGGATTAAGCTATCAACGAAGTTAGTGTTGCACAATAAACCTGCGTTGTCATTCATGAAGAGTGTGACTAAGAGCTTTAGAATCAAACCTCAGTAAAGGATGACTCCCTTCCATCTAAGCCTCCTCTATTCTTCCCTGACATCTTTGATGATTCTGCCATCCTTGATTTTTCATGTGTATCTCCATCTACGGATGCACCCATTTTTTATCATTCATAGAACACACCAGATGTCAGATCATCATCCAACAACGGAGAGGACCAATCATTCATTGAAAATCCACTTGATTTTTCATCTGTTTTTTCCATAAACGTAGAGGATGAACACCCTTGCTTCTCATCTACCCCTCTATGTGATTCATCTAATCATGAGAATGCCGACAAACATCCTAAATTTTCTGATCTTGATTGTCATGATCTCTCTACTTCTTCATCTGATCACAATATTGATTCAACTATTGTTAATCTCTCTAAAACACTAGTCTACAATGGTCTATCTATTGACGAAGTCAAAACCCTGCAGACTGTGGAGCCACTTTAGACCATGTTGATGTTTATGTTAGGTCCTCGCTGTCCTGAGGTTGGTTTCACTTCCGATCAGGAAATTGTTCAAACACCTGAGGCTCCTCATCGCTCGTCTGTATGCATTGAAGATCACTCTCACACATAGATTTTTCTTCCTCCACTCGAACTACACAATCCCATCGCTCATGCATTGAAGGAATATTACAAAACAAGTACACTTTTGCAATGTAAGTGGTCTACCTTTCTCACATTTGCTTGCATGTCATGGTCAAGAGAATGCATACACTTAACATCTACATGCAGTGTCACACAACATCATGGTAAGTCCACGGATTGCATGCCATACACTTGTACTCACTTATGTTCTATGGACGCATCTAAACTCGGAGTGTGTCTGTCTTCATTGTTATATCTTTCATGTTTGTTGGTTCAGACAACTGTGTTGTTCACAAACCATGCCTTGACCAACATGGGTCGATCAATGCCCCAGCGGCTGCATTGGATGTATCACTTCACATGAGCAGACCCATGCACTGTTAGCTTAGGAGTAGTAGTGTTTGTTTTTGGTTTGTTTGCTTGCATGCTTGTTTGCTTCTTACCCTACATGTTTTTTTTCTTGCTTGATTTTCTTATGCATTTACTTCTGCTTCTGCTTTGTTTTGGTTTTGTTTGCTTGTTTACGTTTGTAGGTTAGTTTCACATGAAACTATGTGTGACTCTTGAAACAAGCTGGGTAAAGTAAAAGAGGACTTGTGTAGTTATCAATATTTGGTTATTTTTCATCCTTCCTCTGCATGAAGAACTTGTTGTATTCAATCCATGGTACATCAATGAAAAATATGTATTGTTCGAAGCGAACCTAGTGAAAACACGACACTTGTGTGCTAACTAGTGTCACCTAATATAGTCGGTTATTTTTGCGTTAATCCTTGTCAGCTTAGTCAAGTAGAATAAGGTGAGGGGGAAAACCTTAACAAGCACATCAGAGGTATATATAAACTACTTCTCTGAAGGAACAATCTCTTCTGCTCTCAATAAGTCAAGATCCCTCTTTTGCCTCTAAAATGAATAAGTGTTATGCACAGTTATGAAAAATGAATGAAAAAATGAAAATGTGAAAAAGTTTCAAAAAAATGAAAAATGAATAAGGCAAAAGAAGAGAAATTCTTCCTACATAGAGAGGTTATGCAAGTAACTCTACCGAGGTACTGGCCAGGGTCTCTCGCAGCAAAGCGATGCTTGCATTCTTGCGTGACTCCGCTGGGCTACTGTTCAGGGCTTCTTGCAGCGGAGCAACACTAGAGATGAAACTAAAACTCTGATGATCATATGACTTGTGCACCAATATACCCCTCATCCCCAATCGAAACAACTATGTTGACTTGGCTTGGAATGTGTGTCGACTGACCAAGGGCTTGGCAAAAGCTACATCTTACAATCAAACAAGTGTGGAAACCAAGATGATTAGAGAACTGAATAATACTTCTGGAGGTGTTAAACTTGCTTTTCACGAATGAGATCCATTTTAAAAGCTATATTTCTACCAGTGTGTCACCAAGTGTGGCAGCGACTACAAACACCCTCTAAAATTTTGCCTTAGCTTTGTTTTGGAGCCTCCCTACCAACCATCCTCAACAACATGTCTTACACTGTCAAGCATATAGGCTTCAGTTGTTTCTCAGTGTCTTTTCAGCCTATGCATGTTAGTTTTTTTCACTCCCCTCATAGGCTATCTTTTTGGGCTTAAACCATGTGCTGGCCAAGTAGATCCCCCATAAAATTGTGCAATTTTGGAGGGGAACTAGCCTTCCCTCCATAAATTTCACAAATCAGTTGGCCAACATGCTGAGCTCAAGAATTAAGAAAATAAGTCTCTCAAGCTCCCCTCATAAAATTGTGCAATTATGGAGGGGTACCATCCTTCCCTCCAGAAATTGCACAAATAAGCTTGGCAGCCTGCTGGGCTCCAGAATTCTGCAGAGCACTCAGGAAGTCTTCCTCCATAAAACTATGCAATCTGACCCAACACTGTTGCTCAGCACAGAAATTGTGCAATTCTGGGATGTAGTAACCAACTAACCATAGAAATTGCACAATCCCTCTGGGAAAGCTAGCCTAGCTCAGCCCAAGAACTCCACAAATTTTCATCCCAGGCTCACAGACCGATGCATGTGCTTTCAGGTTGACTGATTCCCTCTAGGACCTAGCACAACTTATTTGCATGCATGGAGTTCTTTTCCCAAGGCAACATGCAAAGGCATCCCTATATTTAGGGATCTATATTTAGCAACTAGAGGTTACATGCAATGCTCATTTTAGAAACCTCCCGCCTAGTGTCGCTTTTCCTAGATTTGTGGCATGCATGTCATAACCTCAATTTTATCAAAAATTATGAACTGGACATTGCAGAGCTCATTCCTCACATCTATATTGCAAATCTAACATCCCACATTGCATCCAAGAGTCGTCGACACATTCAACTCAGTTGTTTCAGGGTAAGCCCACTTTGCATGTCTTGTGTTGCGTTTCTGTCGCTTTTTGTGTTTCATCTTTCTAAGTGTTGTCTACTTGATTTCAGTGAATGATTGTTGTTGTTTTGATGTATGTTAGCTTGTAGAAGCACTATTTCAATTTTCGTTCTCATCTCACTATTGTCGTATACATGACACTGTTTTTACACCAACAATCGTCGTTCCGGCAACTCACTTCGCACAGATGCATGCTTTCTCTTTTTCTAAATCCTGCACTTGTTGTTTGCATGCATTATATTTCATTCAGATTTCTCATGTTTTGAGTCACCCATCGGTGGGTCTAGGATGCCCTAGCCTAGACCTTGCCTTGCTCGGCTATCATTGTGCATTTCTGGAAGTGAAGGCTCTGCCTTCCCTCCATAAATTGCCCAAGTTTGGCCAACACTAACCTTTGGGCTAGTATTGCGCAATTCTAGGAGGCAGTGCCTTATTGGCCCCAAAAACTGCGCAATGCAGTTTGCTAGTTTGTATGTCACTAGTGACTGAAATTGCGCAGTTTCAGTCCTCAGCAGGCCAGGCTAGACTATGCATTGCATAGTTCCAGTAGTCAGTCAACCTCCCGATAGCCCAGACTTTGCCTTTCGCAATTTTGGTAGTCAGTCTCCCAAGCTCCCAGTGAAAATTGTGTAATCTTCACACACAGTCACACAGGTATGTTGTATGTCAGTCCTCTAGTTTGTTTTGGATTTCGAATGACATATTTCTTGTCATCAGTGTTTCTATGTCTCCAAGTATCACAAGTGTTCTTCTGCCTCTCAGCAACAACACAGGTACAATAGCTTCCAGGAGAGCAGAGTCAAAGACACCTTTCATAGCACAAATGGGGATGCAATCGATCAAGTGTCTGTGAACTTGCCTATCTATGAAGAAATAAAATTATTCATGGAAAATTATATCAAGATGAAATGGTAGCAACTTCATAGAGAGAAACACCATCAATAGCCATAGAAGGTAGCACACCTTCATGCGGCAAATGTAGAGGAAGGTTGTTGATAACACAGAGGTGGAACAAAGTTTCAACCTCAAGTAGATCCACTTGTGATGAAAGCATATTTGGAGACTGGGTCTATGAGGCAGCATCACGACCAAAGAATCATGCGAAGGTAGAGAGAGAAACAGAGAAGGATTTATAGGTTCTAAAGTAGCAACTCAAGGAAGAAGAGGAGATGTACAGACAACATAAGGAGTTGAGTGGGAACAGGCACAACAGGAGGGGAACATGCACAAACTGATGAAACTGCACCCATATAGGTTATGGACCCATCCAACAGTTGGCATGGAGTATACATGGTGAGAATTTTTGTCGATCACAAGTGAGGGTATTTAGGAGCATGGATTTCATTATGCGCATGCATGTGATCCCACCCATTTGGCACACTCATTGAGGAAAATACAAGAAGCAAGTCCGATCGGAGATGAACACGTATTTTGACAAGTTGATGCACATGATCACCAGCACACACTTGGATATCAGCATAGACACTAGGCATTAGTATGTTGTTGGTCTAGCTACACTCAAGACGGTGATGCACATGTTATCAGACAAGTTGGAAAGATGATTCATATTAGTGTACTTGGATGAAATGGAGGCAAGAGTTCATTTTTAACAAGATGTCACCATTGAGCACACATACACCATCACAAACAACCAAGCTTGGCATAATTTTGCCACCGTCAATCATCACAAGGATGTCAAAGAGTTGGTCTCACCACAATTGTCTGAGTGTTAGTGATAGCTTGCATGGCTTGTTCAAGCCTATTTTGTCTCACATGGGTACATGTGCAGATTGGATGTAACATCTTGTCAAGTGGAAGTTCAAGTGTCGATAGTTGAATGTTTCAGTCGTAGAGTAGTTGAACAGTCATGAAGTAGGTGAACAGTCACTAAGGGGAATGTCAAGGGTCACCCCACCCTTTGCTATGTATAGTACCTCATAACTCATTATAGAGGCTTTTGGTCAACCAAGCTTCTGATAGGAGTATCTTAGAGAAAGCTTGGAGAGTATTGTAATGAGCCTTGGCTTCTCCACAGTGCAGAGCTAGTATATCTCTTTGGAGGAGCAGGCAGCAGTTACTGTAACGTTCTGCTACCAGGACTAGTGGTTGGTCATGGTTGTACTATATGATTGTAACTTTCACTTCTTAATATAACAGATCCAACACGTTTCATGCATAAGTTGTTATTTTATTTCAGCTATCTTGGTTACTCTAATTATATATGTATCTGTTTTCTTATGCATGCATGTATGGACTCTTTCTGTATAAGTATGTATGAATCTTACTGAGAGGTGTTGCTGGTTTAACCATCACTTTGGATTGTTAGCTTACTTGCTTTCTAGTTTGTGATGCATCTTTGCTCGTGTGTTCCCTTCCAATCTGCGTGCTTCCATAGGTTTCCAAGCGGTGCACTCACCTCAATTTCCATGTGTTAGAACTATTCATGCACCTTCCTTGGATTTTTATGCATGTCACACCCTTTCTACCAACAAGGATATCTTACTTTCCTCGGCGTGAAATGCGGTCAAGGCGATACTGTGTGACCCACTGCTAGGACTCCTACACCAAATGGTTTGAGGTCTAGTTGGGACTTCTTACCAAGGAGATCCCCTAACATGTTGATACGTCCAACACTGTCAATAGGTGGTTTGGCCTCTGGAAGCCTTGTTTTTTTTGTTTTGGTTTATCCCATGTGATACCACATTCATGTTTGGAATATGGCACATGGGTGATTGGCTGAAAGAGAGAATCAGTTGAACCCAATTTATGATCGGGTGGTACGTGGAAGTCCCTAAATTGGTTTTCATTTGCATAATATTAATATGATGTATTTTCCTATTGTGATCTATGAGCATATGTAATGGTTATTTTGTTGATCTTATCGCTGGTTTGTCATGGATTTTATTTTGGTTATATGTTAGTTACAGGCCTGGTTGAATGATGTGCTCTTACCATGGATATTGTTCATGATTTGATTATTTATGGAATGGTTAATGTATGCATGGGATAACAAGTTCTGGGGCATCTAGCTTGACAGGGATTTGAGCCTTCTTGATAATTCTCTGATTAAGTTAAGAAGATCACAATCAAATATGCATTCATAACCTATAGCTTCTTTATTTACCATATGTTTGGTGAAATGTCTATAATGTATTAGGAATTTCCTGGACAAGATCTAGCTTTAGTATTGATTGATTATGCTTTTTATTATCATAGATATAATTCTAGAAATTTTTGGGTTGTTCTTGGCAGTGGCCTGTAGGCTAGCCCTGAAACAGTGGCACAAATATCACAACTTCACCCTCTGAACTAAATAATTTTGGCTATAATCGCATGAAAGAAGGCTCATGAGTGGGGTTAGAGCCTTCCAACTGCATGCACAACATTCCAATCTAGTGGTTGGGGTGTAAATTCTAAGAAGTGAAATTTCTATCCCAGTGATTGATCACCAATGGTTGTTGTCAGTCACATGGGTGATCTAGTGTCCTTAAGGGATGGCAATATGTTTTCAGTTAATCAAACCCACTTCCATAACTATAACTTGCAAGCCAGGTCATGTCATTGTAACTCTCGGCTCATGTTTACCTGGAGAGATTGTAAAAGTGGGTAAATGTAGGATGGGGTGGTTACATGGTCAGAGTGAGACTGCAACATCGGACCTTAGGGTAAATGCGGATTGTTATGCCTGAATGTTAATTATTTATTTTTATGGTTATGATATCCATATGTAGGTTGTTATGCTTATGATGTTATATCATGTTAATATGGATTGGCCTGTGCATATGCAATAATCCCCCCTGAGATACTTTGAGGTATGCTTTTTATTATGTTTTACATAGCTAACAATGGAATATTCTATGAAATAGAAGGGAAAGAGATGAAGAGCATAATAGTTGAGTACAATTCATACAACTATTCATATAGGCCTGAAGAGTCATTGGTAGGATAAGGGAGATCACTTGAGCAGCAAGGAGAGGGACATTCTCATGGTTTGGCAGACACATTGATAAGTTTGAAGGAAAAAATTGTGAGTTGCAACACATACAATGAGTCATTGTTTGAGGCATAAGAAAGTCTTTCCAGAGCTCATGAAAAACAAGTCGAGGTTAATGCAGTGATTCTTCAGAGCTTTTCATATTTACATAAGTAGGTATAACTAGGGATCAATCAGGGATAGGAAGAAAAAAAATGGTGCAGATGGCAGTAGGACTCGGAAGGGGTACATGATGGACTAAGATGTTACAGTGAGAAGTGATAGATCCTTGGATACACCTAATAGGAGGGATATCACACACAGATTTTATTGTAGCTCTAGTTCTAAGAGACATAGTCGTCATTACAGTCAACATCCTTACAAAAGGAGTCAAAGGGGCTACTTTCCAGATGAGTTCAAGAAATCCAAGTGTCCTTTTTCTGATGGGAAGTGAAGAAATTAGAAGATGCATAAGCATGGCTACATGGGTGAGTTTGAAAGACTCTTCAAGAAGAAGTACATCTATAAGAAATATCATGATGAAAAGGCCAAGGAATTATATGAGCATGGGATGAGAAATCGATGATCCAAAGGTTCATAAGAGGACTTCCATTATTATTCAAAGTTCGAGGTTGATGAGCCTTATCCATTAGAGGAAGTCATTAGAAAGCTGAAGAATTGTTATGAGTAGTCAAAGTGTAAGCCTGAGTTCAAGCTTGACTGGAAGGGTAATGAGAAGACTAAAGGAAAATCACCTGAGAAGTGAGGTAGATCAGGATGCAGGTGAGAAGGAAAATGTGGCTCCATGTAGGAATTTCAATGCAACTGAGAGAGGACATGGGCCTTAGCTCAAGGATAATTACAATAAAGGAAATGATAGACAAAAATTGTAGTGGAGATCATCGCAAGAAGGATTTCCCTTTGTATCAATGTGGTACAAAAAAGCATGATAAGCCTCAAATCTACAGTGCTTAGGAGGCGTTAACAATTGGGGATGTAGGTCAAACCATTCCTCATATTTATGCAGTAGTGGATAACAGGAAAGAAGATCATTAGGCATCCAATGTTGAGATGGAAGGTGGAACTATAGGAAGAGTTCCAGGTAAAGCCTCAATGCATCCTACAGCAGAATAAGTTCATGCTCAAGGACTAAGAAATAGAGAAAGTTAAAGTGTGTGGAAGCACCTTGGGATAAGGAAGCTACATGGAGGATGGTTTACCAGATGTAGGCATAATAACGGGTTTTCAATTATAGTTGAATTCATTAATGGAATTGAAATCCTTTGAGAGATGATATGTGCAGGTGTTTACTTGTAGGGTAGCGTGTTGGGTACAACAAGGAAAGGTAACTAGTATATTGTTATATTTATTTATACACTAAAAATTATGTGTTTAAGGCAGTATCATGCAGGGAATTGCATGGAAAAAGAGATTTCCATAGATCTTTAAGAAGGCTTAGGCTGAGATTTCACTCATGAACCCTTGGAAGCACTGGGAACCATGAGGTTTTTGTCATGGTGTTTGTTGAAAGTTTTGTGATTTGGGCATTTTGTAATTTATTTGTGCTTGATTTGTGGTTTTTACTATGACTGGTGCATGGCCATGCCAATTTACTTGCGATGTTGTATTGCTGTTTGGTTTTTCTTGTTTTATTTATCTTTCCTTCTTGTTATTTCCTTTTAAGTTTTGAGGGTCTTGGGAATTGGTTGGGGAAAGAGGAAAATTAATGGAGCTCAGGGAGAGCTTAATGAAACCCAACAGGTAATATAAGGCCCAGATGAAGCCTGATGCATGAGTAAAGGGAAATTGAAGGCAAGAATATGAAAACCAATTGGGTTGGTTGGGTCCATTGTGAGAAATGGGTGGTGGCATGACCATCATTAGAAAGGTAACATGAAAGGTAAAATAAATGGATTTGAGACATCATATGCCTTGGATATGTTAGGAACTGGTGTTCTCAATGTTGTGCATGTAATTATGTTGTGATCGTGATTATGTTAATGTGTGTGTGTGTGTGTGTGGCATTGTCTAACAGGGTCATCAACAATCATTCTTGTAGAATAATGATTTCTTTATGCATGTAAATGGCATGAAAAGGATCCTAGGTTTATAAGGAATCAAATGGGCAAGGTAGCCCTGAAAGGTTTATGAGGTTAGTATCATGTGGATATGATTTTCATATTATGTGCTTATAATTATGCCTATGTTTATGTTATGCTAGGAAATGTTGAAGGATACATCAATGGGATGAAAACAGTGTGATTTGTGGCATGGTGGGATAAGCATGGATAGTGGAAAGAACCATAGACCAAGGATTTGGGTTGTGGATGCACATAGTAAAGCGTAGGAAACACACTAGAGGAAATATTGCCTTGTAGAGGCAATGTGGTTTCTGGATGTGTAGTACTACCATTGTGTACATGTTGTTTTGTTTACATGTGGTACTATGTCAAGTGTAATGTATAGTCATCGTATCATGACATGTGTATTTGTTGTGTTGTACTATGTGTATGTATATGTGTTGTGTTTTGCATTGTGTATGTGTACGTGTTGAGAAGGGGATTGGTTCATGGAATCCCTAGAGGTTGTAGGTTGGAGCCCTATAATAGATTGGGTTCCATGGAGGTTGTGGGTTGGATCCCTGTACCAACTTGGGTTCCCTAGACGCTGTGGGTTGAGATAGTAGACCCAGGAGCCCTAGACAACTTGGGAAGAGACCAATCTTGAGTTGATTATATTGAAGGAAAATGTGATCTATTCTATGGATGCCATTGATTATTGATATTGAGGGAGGAGGTGGTATAGTTTCCATATTCCCTTGTTGCTTTGGATGAGAAGAGAAGAGAAGGCATTGGGTGCTTGTTAGGTTTTGCAACTGATTAAGTGTGTGTATGGAAAAGGCAAAGAACAAAGGAAGAATAAAAGAACAATTTAAAGATAAGTATCGATATTTTATTTTAGTTTTAATTATCCACATAGTTTAAGATTTTGATTTATGAGGGTTGAGTTTTGAACTAACTAGATTTGATATGTTTATATATGATGATTTGATCAAGGAGCTAATTTGACTTGTTGTGACGAGAACTAAATAGAATTTCACACATACATTATTGACGAGCTATCAATCAGGTATGGTTTGAATTTATTTCAATTCCTTTTGAGTCTAATGGAAACTTTTTTTTTGGTATAGGAAAGCATGGAAATGCCCGGTTTGGGTGGTTGGAAATGACCACAAGAGTGTTAATAGCAGTAGTAAAAGGAATTGGAACATGCAATAGTGTGTTGGTAAAACATTATGGAGCAGGGCCATTGTGGGACATTGGTACCCAATAGTGTCCATTGATTTCCATGAGCATGTTATGAATGGTATGATGATTTTGAGGCAGGGATATGCCTTGGTTTTTGGATGTTCTAATGTGAGTAAATATTGTTAAGAGATGGATCGCTTAAGGGGCTGGAAAGCAGAGGAGGGGATGTCGGTGAACTTGAAATGTGATTCATTGAACTGAAGGGGGTGACCGAATTGTAGAGAAGAGAAGGCTAGGGAAGATATTTTTTTTTGGTCATTAGCATTGTCGGATGGAATCAAAAGCACATTGGGAGTATTCCCTTGAACAAATGAGCCAGTAACTCTTCACTAAGAGAAAAAGTAACACAAGTATTCTAGAGTTAGACATTATAGGAAGGCGTTTATTATGGAAGTGGATTCTAGACTTCCTGGAAAGTCAGTGAATCCTAGTAATACTTTGAGGGTGGAATTCCCTTGTCACAGATGCAGGAACTGTATCCTTTTATTTGCTTGTTAAAGAAAATGTGCATATGTAGATATGTGTATATCATGGTAAATAATGTATCAAGATATGTTTATAAAACTCCATAAGTAGTACGTTTTTCTGGTCATAAGTGCCATAGAACATCGAGGATGGTGTTCCCCCAAAGGGGAGGGTTTTGTAACAATCCCAAGTTATATTTCCATGTAAAAAAAGGAAAAATCAACCAAGGCCACATGACATGTATTCCAAGATGAATGGAGGAAAAAAAATCATAATGGGCATCACTTATGGTTTATTAATGACTATGGAAATTGGCAAAGGCATTGGAAAAAAAAAGAGGCAATAAATGGAAATTTAGTATGAGAAATAAGGGAAAATAGGAGAAAAGGAAGATGAAGAGACACAAATAAGCATGCAGGGGAAATTAGACATAAATTAGAGGAAAATGAAAGAAAATAGGAAAAAGGAAAGGTAGATACTAGACATAAATGATAAAAAGGCACTTGAGAAACAATTGACAACTTTTTCTCGACTTTGATCAAGATTTAATAAGGAGAGAGAAAAAGCAAGGGAAAAAGCAAGCAAGGAAAGTAAGGGTGCACAAGACGAAGTTGGACAATGACAAAGAAGGGTGGAAAATAAGTGTGGAGTTGCAGGTAATAGTGTGTATGTGTGATTCAACATGTGGGGATTTGATGCATGGTTCATGCATTAGTTTATGTTTTATGTTTGTTGCCATTGGCATGGGATTTTCCTAGATTTAAAGTGGTTTACAATCTTTCCTTTTCCATTTCCTAGATAGCCATGATGCATTGGGTTCTCTATTTTGGTTAAGATTTGGATGGCCGGTAGATTTTATATCCTGTTGATTTGGTCTTAGGAAAATTCCAAAGGGTCGAGGGTGGATATGGGAATTATCTGGGAACTATTGACGGATGGGTGGAGAAAGGAAAATTCATCTAGGTATGGTGAAGAATCGAAGGCATCGAATATTTTCTTTTGGTTTTGATGATTTTTGAATTGGCTTAGGTGAAATCACTGTGGTTGAGGGTTGAGGTGGTCTGGCCTCTAGAAGACATGGTTGGTTTTTTGTGGTTCATTCCATGTGATCCCACATCCATGCTTGGAATATGGCATGGGGGGATTGGTTGAAAGAGAGAATATGATGGATTTGTAAAAAAAAATATTACATGTAAATGGGAATATAGTTTCAATACGTGGTAAGGCATGAAAACCCTTAGGAAATGACCAGTAAATTCTAGATGTAGACCGAAGTGAAAGGGGGGAAATGCCAGATCCTTGTATATAAAATTTTAGGGGGTTACAGAATGGAGGATTTTGATGTTGGCTCACTTGACTGGTTTGGCCAAGTTTAGTCAAGGGAAACCCCAAGTTAAGTTTTAAAGGGGGATTATCTAGTAAACTTGACTTAGTGAAACAATAATTTTTTTGAGTCAAATAGTGATGGTTTTGGGCATGGGATTTCTTTCTTATGGTTTCATGTCCATGGATTACATGTAATGCAGCCTTTAAAAGGCTTGTGAAGACTTATATGTAATGTGTCACGGAGGTGAACGATGAAGGCTCATTTTGCCAACTTGGTTAGAGGGACTAATAAAATTCTATTAGATGGTTTTTTCCCCTATGTTGGGCACGGGATCCCCCAAGGCATGTTTTGAGGCTTAAAACAAAATATTTGACTACATCTGATGTAAAGACTCCGTGAAGTATGGGTGCAGAGCGTGAAGTTGTAATTGAGTCACAGGGTTGTCCGCCCTTACTTTTGTAATGTAATGTCAGCTTGAGAATTCTACCCATGGTCCGCGGACCATGGGATTGTATAAATAGAGAGAGGTTCTAAGTTGTAAGTGAATTAAGTGAGCAATGATGGAATAGAAGGATTAGATCTAAGAATCAAAGGGAAAAGTCATGTCTTTGGGTCGTAGAGTAGGAGAAGGCTCTGTAGTTGAGTGCGCAGAGGCCTAGTAGTCTGCATCTGAGTGCACGGACCCCTGTAGCTGAGTGCGCAGGGTGAGTCGAGTCTATAACCGTTGACGAAAATAATAAAGATAAATTTCTTATCATTTCTATGTATTTTTGTATGTTTTATGCATGGATTGCAAGTTCACTGTTTATTTGTTGCGAAACTTATATGAATGTGTTGAATAAGAAAATATAAGATAAGTATCTATTTATGCAAATTTAACTAACAGTTATATAAGAAAGATCTACAATGGAACTTAGGGAAAGGGCACAGATTATTGACTTAGCAGTGCGAAATCACCTCAGCCCTTGATTAGGGCTACGCGAAAGCCTTGAAGGATAGGAGAGTGCGCAAAATAACCTGCGCGAAGTCATTCCTAGTTGGAATAAGATGACTCCTCAAACATCTCAAGGGTGTAGAAACTTGGTTCCAGCATGCCCCCATACTGCTTCAAGTGAGACCTCAGTCCGCGCTCCACGAACTATTGCCAAAAGGACCAGTAGTACAGGGATTTGTTTGGATAAATAAAGTCGAATCTGGGTTAGGCCCCATCAAGCCAACAAATGGTTCCATTGCCGTGATCGGAATCTGCATAGAGATGTCTGATGTTGTATAATTGGGATCCAACTAAGAAGGAAATTGAAGGTTGGCTGGATAAGAGAATTCACGAGTTCACAGCACAAGAGAACAAAACCCACTACTAAAAAAAGAAGAGTGGTCAGACTACTACCTGTACACAGAGATCCACAAAATTTTCTTTGCGTCATTCCCTACTGAGCTATACAAGTGGATCACAAAGCTAGCAGATAGCCAAGGAAGGTGCAAGCTCGACAGTCCTATTGTGTGGACCCCTGAATTAGTGTGCATATTGGAAGTACCAGGGGATAAGATCGTGTGCGCTGTTGATCACTGGCTCGATCGGATTATAGGAGGATTCATTACTGTTGGGTGTGGAGCCTGATTATCTTTTGTATTCAGAGGTATCACTACATTGGACCCCAATTCGTAATGGGGTGGCAATCCCGCCCATAAAATATTCACTGTAGGGGGGGTCCAAGGGGGGTGGCTACAACCTTTCGGAGCCCCCCTCTGGCGTGGGGATCGGGGGCAGTGCCCCCGAAGCTAAGAATAGATGTAAAATTGCCTTGTAAAATGTTGTAATTTCATAGTCAATCTGGGCCGTTCATTAGGCAAATATCTGATGGTAGAAGTTATGTTTAATTTAGGGTTTTTTGCCCTAGAAGGCAACCCCTCGCTATATATGAGGGAATTGTATTGCATCTATGTATATCTGTATTCTGAGTGAAGAAGAGAGAGGATATTGAGAGCGAAGAGGGAATTACAATGGATTTGTTGTAGGTTGTATCTCTTCAGTTTGCTGGATAATATGAAAAGAAGGACTGGTTGTTTCTCTATGGACATAGCCCAAACTAGGTGAACCACGTATATCTGTGTCTCTCTTGTTTAATGTTTTTTCTGTGTTTATATTTCTGAAATATTTTATGTGATCCATTTCTCTGTAATATATCATTCTCTAACAACTGGTATCATAGCGGAAGGTCTTTTTTTGGCTGATAAACTCGCAGGAGATAAGGGCTCCTGGTTCGAGTGGGAGCAATGGCAGAAGATGGTAGGCTTAGGGTTGAAAAATTTAACAGCCAAAACTACCAACTGTGGAAGATGCAAATGGAAGATTATTTGTACCAGAGAGATCTCTACCAACCATTGAGTGGAAAGGAAAAGAAGCTGACGAGTATGACAGACAAAGAATGGGATATTCTCGATAGAAAAGCACTTGGAACAATATGATTGTGCCTAGAGGCATCAGTAGCATTTAATATTTCAAAGGAAACGACAACAGAGGGTTTAATGTCAACATTGGCCAAACTTGGCGTCAAATAAGGTATTTCTTATGAAGGGTTTATTTAATATGAAGATGTCAGAAGGTGGATCTGTTGTTGATCATTTAAATGGGTTTAATGCAATTATGAGTGAGTTAAGATCTGTAGGGGTAACTTTTGATGATGAAGTTAGGGCTCTATTATTTCTGTGCTCATTGCATGAAAGTTGGAATGGTTTAGTTATGGCCATTAGTAACTCTATCTCTGGATCTATTACTTTAAAGTTTGATGATGTTGTCGGTGCAATCCTTAGTGAGGAAATGTGACGGAAAAGCTCCAGTGAGACATCAGGTAATGCTTTGACCGCAGAGACTAGGGGAAGAAAAATGGAAAGAGGAAAGAGCCTTGGATATCGCAATAAGTCAAGAAAAGGCAAATCCAAGTCCAGATCAGGGATAGTGTGCTGAAATGTGGGAAGAAAGGACACCTGAAGAAAGATTGCAAGTCTTCAAAGAGAAAAGGAGACGCGCAACAAGAAACTAATCATGAAGCAAATGTAACAGGTGATGTGTTGCAAGATTCTTTGATTCTTTCATTAGAAAATATTATTGATACCTGGGTGGTAGATTCAGGGGCCTCATTCCATGCCACACCTGATAAGAAACATTTTTATGATTATGTTCAAGGAGATTTTGGAAAAGTTCGATTAGGTAATGATAAACCCTATAAAATCATTGGAATGGGTACAGTTTTCATAAAACAGAAAAATGGAAATTAGTGGCTATTGAAGGAGGTAAGGCATGTTCCAGATCTAAAGAAAAATCTACTTTCAATAGCGTTGTTGGGAGGTGAAGGTTGCGTAACTAATTTCACAGATAAAACTTGGAAGGTCACTAAAGGATCCTGGTAATAGCGAAAGGAGGAAAGGTTGGTACATTGTATTTATGCAATGGCATTTCTAATTCTGTTAATGCTTTAACCTCTATATGAGAAGATACGACATTATGGCATCATAGGCTCGAGCACATGAGTGAGAAGGGGATGCAGATTCTTCACTCAGGAAATTTGTTGCCAGGTTTGAAGCATGTTGATTTAAAATTCTATGAGAATTGTGTTTATGGAAAACAAAAGAGAGTCAGATTCCTCAGAGTTGGGAAAGAAAAGAAGATTGAAAAATTAGAGCTTGTGCATACAGATGTATGGGGACCTGCTCAGGTATCATCTCTTGGTGGCTCTCGTTATTATGTTACTTTTATTGATGATGCAACTGGAAAAACCTGGATTTATTGTATTCGAAATAAATCTGATGTATTTGATACTTTCAAGAAATGGAAAGCCTTGGTTGAAAATGAGACAAGAAAAAGGTTGAAGTGTCTCAGATCAGATAATGGAGGTGAATATTGCAACAAAGAGTTTGATAGGTACTGTTTAGAGAATGGAATTTGTGTAGAGAAGACAGTTCCAGGAACACCACAATAAAAGGGTGTGTCAGAAAGGATGAACAGGACAATCATGGAGAGTGCAAGGTGCATGAGATTACATGCAGGATTGCCTTTACAATTTTGGGTAGATGCTATAGATACTGTTGTTTATCTAATAAACAAAGGGTCTTCAAGCTCCTTGGATGGTGGCATTCCAGAGAAGGCATGTATAGGTAAAAGGTAAACTACTCTTTTTTAAATACTTCTGGTTGTGAATCCTTTGTCCACATTAATAAAGAAAATAGAACAAATCTTGAGGCAAAATCAAAGAAATGTACCTTTATTGGATATGGTGTTATGATTTTGGTTATCGCTTTTATGATTATGAAAAACAAAAAATCATTAGGAGCAAAGATGTCATATTCAATGAAAAGGTTTTCTATAAGGATCAGCTGCAGGAAAGGAAACAGGAAAAAGAAAACAGAGAATACACAATGCTTGACAAGATCACAGGAAAAGTGATGATGCCTAAAAATCATAATGATCAATAGCTAGAACAACAACCACAACAGCGACAAGCACCTCAAACACCTGAAAGTGGTGTTAGAAGATCTGCCAGGATAAGTAGACCCCCTGAACGATACTCTCCTTCATTATATTATGTATCATCGACTAATTCTGGTGAACCAAAATGTTATGAAGAAGCAGTGCAGGTAGAAACCAGGAAGAAGTGGGAGCAAGCCATGAAAGAAGGGATGGACTCCTTAGCACATAACCAAACTTGGGACTTAGTCATGTTTCCTATAGGGAAAGAAACATAGCAGAATAAATGGGTTTACAAGTTGAAGGAAGAAGATGGAGGTAGAAAAAGGTATAAAGCTAGACTTGTGGTGAAAGGGTTTGCACAGAAAAAGGGTATAGACTTTGATGAGATATTTTCTCCTGTTGTTAAAATGACTTTCAATCAGAACTATTTTAAGTCTAGTAGCAGTTGAAGCTTTGCATCTTGAGCAGTTAGATGTAAAGACAACCTTTCTCCATGAGGATTTGGAGGAAGAGATATATATGCAGCAACCACAAGGATATGAGGTAAAAGGGAAGGAGAAAGTAGTGTGCAGGTTGAAGAAGAGCTTGTATGGCCTAAAACAAGCTCCAAGGTAGTGGTATCTAAAATTTGACAGGTTTATATCTAAACAAGGTTATACTAGATGTCACTCTAATCATTGTGTTTATCTCAAAAGGAAAAATGATGGCATCTATATTATATTGTTATTGTATTTAGATGACATGCTTGTTGTAGGTTCTAACATTCTAGAAATAAATGTGCTCAAAACAAATTTGGCAAACTCATTTTCAATGAAGAATTTTGGTGTTACAAGACAAATCCTTGGTATGAGAATAGCTAGAGACAGGAAGAATCGTAAATTAACATTGTCTCAAAGTGAGTACATAGAAAATGTGTTGAAAAAGTTTAATATGCAGAATGAAAAACGAGTTAGTATACCTTTGGCTAACCATTTCAAATTAAGTAGGGAGGAGTGTCCCAAGACTCAAGAAGAAATGGCTCATATGTCTAAAGTTCCATATGCATCAATAGTTGGAAGCTTAATGTATGCAATGATATGCACAAGGCATGATATTGCAGATGCAATGGGAGTTGTAAGCAGGTACATGAACAATCCAGGAAAAGAACATTGGATGGCAGTGAAGTGGATCCTCAATTATTTGAGAGGTACCACAAATAAAGCATTATGATTCTGTGGTTCAATCATTACTCTACAGGGATATGTTAATGCAGATATGTTGGGTGATAGAGATAATAGGAGGAGCACAACAGGGTATGTGTTTATTGTAGGTGGAGCAGCTATCAGTTGGGTCTCAAAACTGCAAAGTGTTGTTGCACTCTTAACAATAGAAGCAGAGTATGTTGCTGCTACATATGCTAGTAAAGAAATTATTTGGTTACAAAGGCTTCTGGATGAATTGGGTAAGAAGCAGGAGTTGGGTAAGTTATACAGTGATAGCAAGAGTGCCATACATCTTGCAAAGAACTCTGCATTTCATTCCAAGACTAAACATATATAGCTCAAGTACCATTTCATATGGTCAGCGTTGGAAGATGGACAGTTGAAGTTGGAAAAGATACACACTAGCTAGAATCCTATAGATATGTTAACAAAAGTTGTAAATAGGGAGAAGCTGAGAATTTTCTCAGTTTCAATTGGTCTTCAAGTATGATGAAGAAGATGAGAAATAGCCAAGTGCAAAGTGGAGTCATTGTCCAACAAATGAAGCAGCGGTGGAGTTTCTATAATCAATTCCATATGGGAGATTGATGGGTGTGGAGCCTGATAATCTTCTGCATTCAAAGGTATCGTTGCATTGGACCCCAGTTCATAATGGGGCGGCAATGCCGCCCGTAAAATATTCACTGCAGGGGGGGTCTAGGGGGGGGGCGACTACAACTTTTGGGAGCCCCACAGCACCCCCAAAGCTAACAATAGATGTAAAATTGCCTTGTAAAATGTTGTAATTTTGTAGTCAATCTGGGTCGTTCATTAGGCGGAGATCTGACGGTAGAAGTTATTTTTAATTTAGGGTTTTTTTTCCCTAGAAGGAAACCCCTCGCTATATATGAGGGAATTGTATTGTGTCTATGTATATTTGTATTCTGAGTGAGGAAGAGAGAGGATATTGAGAGTGAAGAGGGAATTACAGCAGATCTATTGTAGGTTGTATCTCTTTAGTTTGTTGGATAATATAAAAAGAAGGAATGGTTGTTTCTCCATGGACGTAGCCCAAACTGGCTGAACCACGTACATTTGTGTCTCTATTTTTTTATGTGCTTTCTGTGTTTATATTTCTACAATATTTTATGTGATCCATTACTCTGTAATATATAATTCTCTAACAATTACTGAGTTTGCAGTAGATACTTCGGTAAGCTATAGCGAGGCAGAGCGATGCTTACTCAAAGGACCGTGAGGTAAGTACATTAATTCTCTGAACACTTGGATTAAAATTCTATTGTGTGAAAAGAAGATTATGTGGTTACATTGATGTTCAAGGCTATGCAAAGTGGGAGAATTTACAGAAATGAAGCAAGTTTGGAACTAGAAACTAGCCCCTTGATTTCACCTCCGCAAGGGGATGAGGAAGAGCTCGCGAAGGTATCTCCGCGTAGTGTGATCAATTTGATAAGACAGAGGATTCCATGCATAACACCACCACCAACTTCATCGCCTTCACCCCCATATTCACCCGTACCATCTTTTCCACCCCCGCATTTTAATATGGCGAGCTTGATAAAGTTTTCTGTGTTCAAAGGAGTGGGAAATGAAGATCTGAATCAATTCTGGTTCGTGGTAAAAGTTGTATGGGAAGCACAGGGAGTGACAAATGATAATATCAAGAAAGCAATGTTGGTTAGTGCTCTGCAAGATTGTGCACTGACCTGGTACATTAAGCACTCTAGTGATCACCCGAATGCGGGAATCATGGCTATCCAAGTTGTGCTAACTAGGGAGTTTAGCAGACCAAAGTCAGAAGCACAGTAAACCATTAAGTTCAAATAAATTACAATGCTACTAGGTGAGACTCCTTGGGAGTTGGATCAAAGGCTGAAGTGCACAATTCATGAAGCTAATATGACCTTGACAGATGGACAACACCGCGAATGGTTTGTAGCATCACTATCACCGCATTTGTGGAATGCATTGTCATAGAAAAGGTTGACAACTCAGGCTAAAGCCTTAGAGACCACGATGAGGCTGCATGAGACCCGCATACAAGATCCTAACTTGGGATTTTAGTAGATCCACGTGCAATTGAAAAACTTATGCCTTGAGATGCAGATTCTGCAACAGGACAGGACAATTCGACCAGAAGTGCATGAAGAATTGTGGTGCATAAAATTTAAGGCTTAGGGACATGCCAAGGACCACTGCCCGGTATTCGTGAATTATCTCACAGGAGGAGGACCAATGTCAGTAAGTCCAAAAGCGCAAGCAGGACCAAGCATGGTGCTTGCTTTGTGATGTGTGATTTGTCAAATAGGAGGAAAGCATGTTACATACAACTGTCATCTGTTACAGAAGTACACGTAGAATTTGCAACAATTGTTCTGTAATTTCTGTAGATCAATGGGACAAGGTGAGCACACCTGTAGAAGTTATGAGCTAATAATGGATAGAACTCCACCTACAGGGTTCATGCTAAAACGTGGCCCTTAGAGCAGGGCATAGGGATGGTGCTGGCCAGATTCCAAGGGCGCAGACGAGGCCGAGGTAGAGTAGGACTTGGGAGAAGTCGCAAATAGATGATATGCTACAATTACATAGGGTCGAGACATTATGACCGTGATTGTACGAATCTAACACACCCATCATGTTTGTACTGTACCTTGTTTGATCATGAGATGGAGGATTTTTCCACACTGATAGCTAGGTTGCACAATAAGGGAGCGCTCCAACGTCCCCCAAATTAGAACCTATAGATGATGAGGTCTGAGCCGCGCGAGGAAGATCCAAATGTAAACATTTTTCTTTAAAGTGGAATTACGACAGGAGAGAATAAAGGAAAACAGCCTGAAGATAGTACTTGGGTTTGCAAGGTTCTGAAAAAAGAACTAGAGTTTGATTTGGAGCACACTAAGGAAACCTTCATGGAAGCTAGGATGAGATTTGTTGATGTATCCACTTCAGGAAGAAAAGATATATCAGAGTTGGAAATGGACCCATCTATGCTTATGATGTTCTTAGAAACATGTATGAAGTTACTGCACAATAGTAAGGTGGTAAAGGGACTATATGAACTCATTAACAGATGCACGGGGACCACGCCAAGAGAGCCGTGCATAGTCCAGATGATTGGAAACCATGCAACGAGGATGGGAAGAGAAATGAGGTTGACCATGCAGATTGCAGAATATGAGATGGACCAAGTAATTTTGGACCTAGGATCGAATGCAAATGTTCTGCCAAAGCATACATGGGAGCACATGGGGAGGCCTATGCTACAATGGTATCCTAATTAGCTACGCATGGCGAACCAACAAAAGATAATACCCCTGGGGAAATTGCAGGGAATCACAGTGGATATTGAAGGAGTGAGTGCGCTATCCGACTTTGAGGTGATAGATATTCTTGATGACAACAATCCCTACCCTGCGCTCCAAGGAATTGATTTGGCCACTAACATGAACGGGGTGATTAACATGAAGAAGTGTAAGATGATTTTTGAGAAAAATTCTCTCCGCGTAGTTGTACCTTTGGACCTTGTGGAAGGATCACACTACACAGAGATGGTGCGCGACTATGAAAGCAACGACGACTTAGACTGCATCTACAAGATAACTCTGCGAGAGAAAGACTGGGTAAATCCCACTATAGATGAGTGAATTTCATGGGAGCACAAAAACTCCTATACTTCGGATTTAGATGAAGAAATAGAGTGATGGCAGAACCAGTTACACGGGGTAACCACATTGAACTGTAACATGATGACAAGATCATTGCACTGCGTATCAATGGAAGTAAGGGATCTTCCCATGTATGATTGGTAAAGTGAGGTAGATGTTTTCTTGAATAGATTTGAAAGGGAGGTTCTAGAACAACAATGTTTCGAGGCTTTGAAGTGGGTACTGCATGCTATACCCGCGAGGTGGTGGGGTATGTTCCAAGGAAGCTTTGAGGACTGGCACGAATGCAGGAGAATGATGCACAAGCATTTTGGGAAGCCTTGGACACGACTAATAGATAAATACAATGTACAAGATGCTCTGCATGAGCACCTATCCAAGTGGGTACATGCATATGGTAAACAACCTATGCGGATGAACATGGACTTCGCGTTGGGGAACATGGTCAATAAGCATGTGTTGGGGAGGAAATTGCACGAACAGTCCCTCAAGTTGGAACGACAGAGGGTGGAAGAAATAAGTTCGCAGAAGGTTACCCATGCATAAGCATTTAACAAAGTATGCAAAGCAATGAACAGGGTATATAATGCACAACAAAGTGATTGGGACTTGCACGTACCAACAGTTTTGTGAGCTTTTAGGACAACGTGTAAGAAAATAATGGGATGGACTCCTTCTAGGCTAGCCTATGGATCAAACTTTGTAGTCCCAATAGAGTATAATATGCCTAGTCTAAGCATAGTAGCACCGGTGGATATGACGGTTCGTGGAGCATTGGAAGAAGGAATTGTGCAGCTGAACGAAGAAGAACGTTTGGGACCTGAGGAAGAAATCTAACAAGGTGATCTTACGCTCCAAGAACTCATGAAATAAAGAGTGTGGTTAAGGGAGAAAAGCGCTTTGGTGGAACCATAAGTCAAGAAGCTTGAGGAAGAAATAAAGAAGGATTCTCTCGATAAGAAAATTGTGGTGATAAAATAGGGTGCGCAAGATTATGTTGACAAATTTAGGGACTACCACCGAGAGTTTATCAGCTTAATTCCTTGTATTGGAACGTATATTACTAGAGGGATTACCCATGGTGACATGATGCAGATGGTAAAGTGCATGACACAGACAGTAAAAATAAAAGGCAGATTTTTCCCATAAAAAGTGAATAGCAGTCATTTAAAGTTATACACAAGTGGCCTGGCCATCTGACTAGCTAACAGAAGCAGAGTATTAGCACTCCAAGTAGCTAAAAGGAGGCATAGGACTATAAACAAGGCCAGGGAAGCAGTTTATTGGTCTCTAAATAGTGCATCCAGGAGATACAGCAGGCAGCCACTTAGTGTGTTGCCAACCTTGTAGCGATCTAAGCAGAGTTGGGGGGTCTCCATGCGAAGATCTCCACACTGACAGAGTGACTCGAGGGTGAGTCATGATGTTTTTGTTAGGGGCCTGTTGGGCATGGGATCCCCCAAGGCAAGTTTTTGGGCTTAAAACCCAATATTTGACTACATTCGATATAAAGACTCCGCGAAGTATGGGTGTGGAGCGCCAAGTTGTAATTGAGTCACAGGTTTGTCTGCCCTTACTTTTGTAATGTAGTGTCAACTTGAGAGTTATACCCATGGTCTACGGGTCATGGGATTGTATAAATAGAGTGAGACTCTAAGTTTTAAGTGAATTAAGTGAGCAATGATGGCATAGAAGGATTAGATCTAAGAATCTAAGGGAAAAGTCGTGTCTTTGGGTTGTAGAGTAGGAGAAGGCTCTGCAGCTGAGTGAAGAGAGGCCTAGTAGTCCACAACTGAGTGTGTAGACCCCTGCAGCTAAGTGCATAGTGTGAGTCGAATCTATAACCGTTGACGAAAATAATAAAGAGAAGTTTCTTCGCATTCTGTGTATCTTTCATTTTTTTATGCATGGATTGCAATTTCACTATTTATTTGTTGTGCAAACATATATGAATGTGTTGAATAAGTGAATATAAGATAAGTATCTATTTGTGCAAAGTTAACTAACAGTTATAAGAAGATAAGTAAGATCTGTAGTGGAACTTAGGGAAAGAGCATAGATCGCTGACTTAGCAATGCAAAATCACCTCAGCCTCTCATTAGGGTTGCACAAAGGCGATTATAATAGAGCATGAAGGCCTCAAAGGATAGGAGAGTGCATGAAGTAACTTGCATGAAGTCATTCCTAGTTGGACTAAGACAACTCCTCAGACATCTCAAGGGTTTGGAAACTTGGTTCCAACATCCCTCCATACTGCATCGGGTGAGACCTCAGTCCACACTCCACGAGCTGTTGCCGAAAGGGCCAGTAGTACAGAGATTTTTTTGTCTAAATAACTCCGAACCTAGGTCAGACCCCGTCAATCTAACACCCTACATTGGGGTTTTTCCAAGATAACCATTTTGTTTATGATTTTTGATTTGTTATTGGTTATTTTTAATCTTCTCTCAATAAATTTCTATTTTTCTTTTGTAATATCCAAAGTAAGAAACAAAGTTAATCGCTATGTATATTCCAAGAAAAAGGGTGGGTATTTCTTATATATATGGTTTTATGTTAATGACATGTTGGCTAGGAATGATATAGGTGCCATCAGGAAGGTAAAGACACAACTACCCTTTAAGTTTGACATGAAGTATATTGAAGCTAAAAAATTCATCCTGGGAATGGATATCAAGAGATGTCAAGAAATTAGGAAACTCTAGGTAAGTCGGAGTAAGTATGATGAGACAATCTTAAAAAATTTTGATGTTTAGGGTTGTAAAATAGTCAAGGTACCAATTATTGTAGGGGTAAGTGATCTGAACTTATGAAGAAATGAAACAGAACACAGATATAAATATAAACAAAAACATGCAGTAGAAATAAAATTTCATTTCATTAACATTAGAGAACTGAAATATGCCTACATACAGAATAAATTAGCTCGGGTGATGGTATCTTATCTCTGAGAAGAAATGTGATGCCTACCTGTGTTATGAAACCAACTCACAAAAAGATAGAAAAGAGATATAAGTGCCTTAGAATTCAGCCTCTTCGACGAGGCAACCTCCTTTACATTACACAAATGAACAATTCTTGGATGATACAAATGACAAGACCTCCTTTATATACATAGGAGTCTAAGGGATCATAATATAATCAGAGCTGACATAACAATAATAATGTATGGGCACAATAATAACAATATGGGGACTACATGGGCACAAAAATATAATAATAACAATAAGGGGTTACACTAGTAGTATAGGGACCTAACATGCCCCTCTCCTTCAAAAAGTGTTGTCCTCAATGCTTGAGTAGTTCTTGATGCTTCTGTATAAAATTATTGTCCTCCCATGTGGAATCTTTATCAGGTAAGTTCTTCCACTTGATGAGATACTCTGACATTAACCGATTTCATAGTTCTTGGGTTCTTGTTTCTGTAACTTCTCTAGGTTCCAATATGATTTTTCCTTTCTCGTCAAGTTCTAGCAATATTGTTTGAACTGGGATCTTCTGCGACTTTTGAATGAGTTTCCACACTTCTTCATCCTTCTTCCTTTCATCCTTTGCTTCATTTATCCAAGTTGGTTGGATATAGAAATAGCACAAAACAATGCTTCCACATCCTCATCCTTTCTTGAGAGTGCATCTGCAACAACATTTTGCTTCCCTTTTTTGTAGATGATTTCAAAGTCATAACCCAACATATTTGTGACCAATTCTTTTTGTTCTTCTAACAATAATATTTGTTCTAAAAAGTATTTAATACTATCATGATCCATTTTTACCTTGAAGTGTCTTCCCATTAGGTAAGGTTGCCATTTCTTAAGTGCATGTAGTATTGCCAACATTTCCTTCTCATAAATAGCTTGCTTGAGATGTAGCTGTGAAAATACCCAATCGCCTACACCAAAACTTCTTTCATTGCGATGTTGATCTATTTGTTGTTTCATTCGATTCTACACCAAAGTGGTGTTATCCTTTAAAAGTTGGAGACTTGTTGTTGATACTTGATGTCATCTTTCACTACTTGAATCTTTTTCTTCTTGATATGTCAATCTATCTTGAGAGTTTTAGGAGTGGTAATTTCTTCCAATACATTACAACATATGGTCGAATTCATTTCTTGATGCTTGATGTGATCTTTCACTTCTTGAACATTTTTCTTCTTGATATGTCCTTCTATCTTGATAGTTTGAGTGGTAATTTCGGACAATGCATTACAAGATATGGTCGAATTCATTTCTTCTTTCTTGATGTGATCTTTCACTTCTTGATATGTCCTTCTATCTTGAGAGTTTGAGGAGTGGTAATTCTTGCCAATGCTTTACAAGATATGGTTGGATTCATTTATTCTTTCTCTGGGGTTAGTTCTTGGTGTATATCCTCTTCTTTTGATATTTCTTGATCCTTCTTTTCCACCTCTTCATAATATATGTAAAATAATTTCTTCTCAGCACACTTATGACATTTAGTGTATTTGCTATCACAATTGTAACAAAGCCCTTTTTCTCTTTTTTCTTCCAGTTGTTGTGGTGTAAACCTTGTAGGTTGTGGAAGGCTAGGAGAAAAAACACTTCCATAATTATAGGTTTGAGTGGTGGGATTCCTTGTTTCCATAATTTCAGTTTCAATTTTTCTTGCCAACCTAAATGCCTTCTCAAATGAATCAGGTTCCTAAAGACGAACCTCATGTTGAATGTTATCCTTTAAAGTCCCTATAAAGACATCAATCCTTTGCTTCTCTGGAATATCATTTACCCTTATATTCAATTTTTGAAAGTTCTCAATGTGCTCTTCCATTGAGCCCTTTTGTTTGAGATTTATCAATTGACTAAAGAAGGTGTTTCTCCTTATATCCCCATAATGTGCCATCATTTCCTTTGTGAAAATTGACCACGTGACAAGTGGTTTACGAGAACAAAGCCCTTCATACCATAAAAATTGATTTGGTTCTAAATATAAAGATGTAATACGTACCTTTTGTAACAGTTGCACCTCATGTAGATCAAAATATTTCTCCATCTGTAATATCCAATTTAATGGATCCTTGCCATCAAACTTCCTCATATCGCCTTTTCTTGATTTTAGGAGCTCGATCTTGAAATGGTTGTAACGTTGTACTTTCGGATATCCTAGTTCTAAAATTACGACTTGTAGTAGCCCTCTGTGTCCTCTTTCCAATGCCACCAATATGATCGAAATTGGATTCTCCAAGAAAGCGTTATGCACAATCTCCCAAGATGACCTGATTATATACCTTTTTCGAAGAATGAACTTGTTCGAAGTACCACATGTCACTATTTCGACCCTCAAATCAGAAAATGATACACGGAAAACTATAGTTCTCCCTCTTTCTGTAACTTTTTACGAGATTTCAATCTGATGCTCAGAGAGACAGTTATGATGATCTTCCCCAGGTCACCTGTTTGGAATGTAAATTGGGAGCCTGCAGAAACCCTATATGTATTTGATTGTATCTCTGAAAATATAGCGAAACAAGATTTTAAATTTGGATCCAAGCTTCCCCACTATTTCAGCTCAAATGGGTTTTAATTTTAGAGTCTGAACCTTCATAGAAAACAAATTATAGCGAAAATTCCACGATGACCTATTTGAGATTGAATGCTAGAGCTTGCAAAAACCCTAACTTCCTCAGATCAAATCTTTGAAAATATAGCAACAAAATATCTTAAATTTAGACCCAAGATTTAGAACTATTTACTCTCAAGTGGGTTTTTTGTTTATCTTATGAAACGACGCAGAGAAAAAGTTATAGTGAAAATTCCACAATGACCTGTTTGGAGTAGTGAAACCCTAGAATCCAAAGCTCTGATACAAAATGTTATGAAAGAAGCTCACAAAAAGATAGAAAAGAAATATAAACGCCTTAGAATTCAGCCTCTTCGAGGGGGCAACCTCCTTTACATTACACAAATTAACAATTCTTGGATGATACAAATGACAAGACCTCCTTTCTATATATAGGAATCCAAGGGGTCATAATATAATCAAAGCCGACATAAAAATTATAATGTAAGGGCACAATAATAACAATAGTGGGCTTCTATGGGGCATAAAAATATAATAATGGGGTTGTACTAATAACAATATGGGGTTACACTAGTAGTACGGGGACCTAACAACATGCCTCTAAAATGTGTTACAATGAAGCTCAACGGCCTTTTTGTTATTGAACAACAAAAGGAAACCCTAAGCAACAAAAAATATAACCTTAGGATATGGAACACCAAGAGTTTGTTGGCCCTGTTGGGGTTAGTTGGGCAGCCAACTTCCCGGGGTCGTAACTTGGCCATATGATGTTTGTTTGGTGCATACATTACCTCACTAGAAATATATATTTGAGTACTACAAGTTTTGTGATAGGCCCTTACCTATGGATTTGGGCATGCAACATGCCTAAAGAAAACATTGTTTAAAGGGTAAAAAAACTTCCAGAAGTTTAGGACCTGAAAAACTGCTAAATATATTAAATGCTGATATAATCAAGGAAACTGATGAAACCGACTAGGATTCTAGGTCGAATAGGTGGGTGGCCACCAATATCCACATATATCAATCCTCTCCTCTTAGGAATCAATGGTCCACATAGTGTGCAGAGCCTCCATAAGGTGAGGAAATTTTTGTTGAACCTGGTCCCTGGTGAGCCACTTGCCCTACTTTGATAACTTGATATAGCTAGACCATCTGTTGGCGAGTGTCATTGATTTGTGTGTCCATGATCCTATAAGTTTTGTCTTGTTTGATACGACTTGGGTTGAACTCTATTGGTGTCAACGCTTACCAACATCATATGTGTCCAATAATTGGGGGAAATATGGCCACAAACATTCCACATTGAATACTGCGTGCAGGGGCAATGAACGGTGGAATGTTGAGCTCGAAAGAATTTCCCCATAAACCCTTAGTGATGGTGTAAGGCTCATATAAAAACACATGAAGCTTGTGAAGAGGCTCAAAGAGGCACTCCTTCTGCAAATGTATAAAAAAAAAAATCGCCCACCTGGAACTTGTGTGGCACTTGAAAGTATGGCCACAACCAGTCAACATTCAATATTGGGTGTATGCCAAGGAAAAGTGGAATGTTGAGCTCGAAATAATTGTCCCCTACATCCTTAGTGATACTAAATGAACCATATAGGAGTGGGTGAACCTTGTTGTTGGGCCCAACGAGGTGCTCCTTCTGCAAATGTAACCAAAATTTATCGCCCACATGGAACTTTTGTGGCACTTGATGTTGATCATGACGTTGCTTGTACTTTGAATTTTTTTTGTTCAATATCTCATGGACTTCCTAGCAGATGTGATGAATGAAACTACTATCCATGTCATCTTCAGACTAGACATGAGCTGAATTTCCTTTAGTAGCTACAAATGGTATGGAAACATCAATGAGACATAGTGGCTGGAATCCCAGTCCCACTTGAAAGAGGCTATGTCTAGTTGAGCTATGGAGAGCCATGTTGTAGTTGTGTTGGACATAAGGGAGGCCCTCGTCCCATGTGTGTGGGTACTTCGATTTGCACATGCGTAGGATGTGGAAGATCATCTTGTTGACAACCTTTATTTGGCCATCAATTTGGGGGTAAAAGGCCTTGGACTTAGTGAGCTTGGTAGCCAACAATTACCAGAGGCTTGACTAGATTTCACTTAGGAACCAACTATCCTGATCTGAGATAATGGATTGTGAGATCCCAAAATTTACCCATACTTGTTCAAAGAAGAGTTTGAGAATGGCGTTTGCTATGATACTCTTCTTGCAAGCCGCCAAAATGGCCATCTTACAGAATTTGTAACAACCCTAGTCAAAATTCCATATAATAAAGTTAATAAAGGAAAATTAATAACCAAGGTCATGGGACATGTAGTCCAAGGTGATTGTTTCGAAAAAAATCTTAGTGTGGGTGTTAATTTGGTTTACTATGGCTAAGGAAACTGACAAAGGCATTGGCAAAGGATTTGGAAAGGAAAATGGCACTTTTGGAAATTTATTAACGAAAATAATGGAAATTAGGAGAAAAGAAATGTGAAAGGTCACATGTTTCATGTGAGGATGAAACTAAAGGAAAATAATGGAAAATTGAAGAAAATAGAGGCCTCATTAATAAAAAGGTTTCTCATGATCAATTTGTACCTTTTTGTCAATTCAGTTTTGGACCTTTCTCTCTCTCTCACTCTTCGACACTTAGAACATTATTGGAACACTCTAGCATTGGATAAAGGAAAGAAAAGAAAGGAAAAATAAGAAAAAGGGAAGCAAAGATCAAGCAAGGAAGAGAAAGACCAAGAAGCTACAACGGGATTACTTGCAGGTATCAAATTGGATGCGTAATTTCCTTGCTAGATTTGGAATGCACGGTACATGCATGTGTGTAATTGGTTCTCTTGGTGTCATTAGCATGAGTTTTGCTAGGTGTGATAGTAATTTTTAGCCTTGCCTTTCCATTTCAAAATAGCCATGGTGTGGTGGGTTCTCTTTTATTTGGTTAAGCTGGATTACTAGATTTTTTCGAAATTGAGTGAGGTGGTGATGCAGCCTAAGCTGCACATACCCACATTATGCAAATAAAATTGCATGTCATGCTATGTCCCGGGAATTTTAATATTCCATACTTGGTAAAACCTTCACAAGTCAAGGTTTAAGGCTCCTTCAATAAACTCCATGCGGAAACATTTCATTTAACTATTCCACAGGCTTCGACTTTGGGTTATTTTCACCTCCGGCACTTATCAACCATACCCTGGTCTTTAGAATTTGGTTAAAACTCAAACTAACCCTTAATGCATTAATCTCACTTATTTCTATTATAATCCCCATATAATAGAAATATTTCATAACCCACACCTAAAACCTTACCTTTCCATTGATTCACATGACTTTACACATTACTGACTCTCAACCTGTGCTTCAAATCTCCACTGTTGATCTATCTCATTCGATCCAACGGCTATTGCGTCGTCTGCTCGTCAGCTAGTTGAAAAATCTCCAATGTCGATGTGACGCATCCAATCGAACAGCTATCATGCAATCTCACGCAGATTCTTGCACGACCAATACCAGGTTGAGAGCATGCTAGAAAAGTAGTTTTCTCGTGCTACGTGTAACTCATTTAGGCTAATCACATGAATTTTAGGAATACCATTTACGGCTTTGACACTACGGGAGATACCACTTACCGCCTATGAAGACTGCACCACTATTCAGCTACCAGATGGTTTTAATCTCCGTCATTCATCTTCTTGACTTTATTTAGTGCGACTTAATCTTAGTTGTCTATTTCACACAATCTCATATGTTGATCTGACTGATCCAACAGTTCCTGTGCACTGTTATGTTCTTCTGTTTCTTACTGTGCAATAGCCTATTTGTCTTTTTGCCTGTGTATTTTTTCTTTCCGTACCGTCTTCACTTGTTTTGATCTTGATCCCCACTCTGTTACTTCATTTCTTCGCGCCTTTATGGTTCCTTCATAAATCCTTAAGTTTTAGGAAACCTTGCAGTTATTCCTTCACTGTAAGATTGAAGTTTTTCTCCAATATTATCTATGTGTAAACCCATAACACTCTTCTCTCCACTTCTTCTCTCATTTTGCACACCTGCAACCTATGTTATGCAAAATTACTCTAATCCACACACAATTTATAATTCGATTACTCAATACAATCCACACAAACTTAGAAATTGCACTTCTGTATTAATAGATGACTATTTACACAAGAATTCCTTTCTCGACGTGATCTTCTATATCAGCGGCCTTTCCTTTCCTACCCATAGGCTTACAGTCAAACCATATCTAATCTTTGAATTCTAATTCTCACTCTAACTAACTCTCTCAATGCCTTTTAGGCCTACATTTATACAAAAGGTTATGTTAACCAATTTTAGTTCATATCCTTAATCTTTTGAACTAAATCTTGAATATCCTCTAAGTCTACTTTTCACTCAACTAATCCCTAAGGATCCTCTCTAGTTCCATAAATCATCAACTAATTCCTAATCTAAGATTATACAGTTAATTTCCAAACCTATCAATCCCTATGAACTCTCAATTGTCCTAATTCTCTCATGTTATCCAACATTCGAGAACATTTACAAAATCCTCTCAATATTTAATTAATTCATGTTCCAAATCACTCAAAACATTAATAATTACATTAATTTAATACATAGGAATCCAAATTCCTTGAAAACACAAGACCCCCTAAGTTAATTATAATATAATGAAATTGCTGAGATGGATGCTCCTACATTAGACTCCAAAGGTTAAAATAGTCATGATCTCCTGACCATGTGCTTCCAAACTTTTTCCTCCTGGATCCCATACTTTATTCTGTAATTTGTCTTTGGTGGTTGCTTTTGTTTCTTGATTATCTCTAGGTCTCCACACTTTATGTTGCTTTTCCACACTAGTTATGCTCTCACAGTCTGCTACTGTCTTTCTCTTGTTGTTGCTTGGCCTTCTTACTATTGCTTTCTTATGAGGCAACTTCATCATCAATCTTATTATTATTGCAATCTCTAAGTCCAATTTATCTTTTGGCTGATAATTACTTTGCCATTTGTTGTTGTACTCTATTCACTCATCTTCAAACTGTTGTTTACTGTCTTCTCTTTGAAGTTGTTGGATTCTTACTACTGCCCTTTCATCCTTGCCCTCTTGAGACTTTCCAAACAACCTCTGTTCAATATCTGTAAATTTACTTTCAAAAAATAAATTGTCCTCCAATTTCCTTTGTACTTGATTCCCCTCAAATACATCACTATGTTGTTCATCGATTCCAACATATTCTCTTTCCTCCTCCTTGTCAACCCTCAATAATTGTCCTTCACTTCCTTGATTGATTCTGACAGTCAATTTAACTTCTCCAAGCACGGTATCTTCTTGCTTTTTATCTTCCTCATCAGTATGTCTGTCCTGGCAACTTCCAGTCTTCTTCAATTCTAAAACTGACTCTTCAACTTGAAACATGTCTGTCTCATTTTCATCAAATCATGTAATCATAAAACAATTATCAGAATTAAAAATATAAGGCCTCATTACCTTTTCCTTTTCTGGCAACATCTCAGTATGCTTCTCTGATTTTTCCTTCAATTCCTTTGTCAACACATTAGTATGTTGATTTAAACTCTCCTTCATATCATTTGTTTCAATGATATCTCCCTACTCTGGTTCACAATAATGAACTCCTCCTTCTGTAATGTCAATTTTCTAAACTTTTATTACCATTCTCTTTTCATTAAGATTGTCTTTCATGACAATTTATGTCTTCCCTTTTTCAGCAATTTATCCTGAGTATACATCCTCTGCTTTTCCAACTTTCTTCTTTTAGTGTCTAATTTCCTATATAACTCAATAATTTCAATTGGAATAGAATTTGGAAATTTTACACAATTTTCCATACCTTCCTTTGTTATTGAACAATCATCAAATGTCCTTTCTCCCTATGCTAAATCTTTTGCATAGATTTCTTCTTTCTTCAATTCCGTGATTGTCTTTTCTTTGTCTTGAGACAAATCTACCTCCCCTTCTTCTTCAATACACTTTTCCTTGTTGTCTCTTTGTAAACTTGCTTCAAGAGCTATCCTTGTGCCATCATCTACATTAATATTCTCCTGAATTTGTTATTCATTAATAACATTAATCAGATTCATTAGATTACCTCTCTGAGACAATATACCTTTGTTCTTCATCAAAATAAGATCCTGATCTTCCATCTCTATGATGGCTTTAAATGAATGTCTTCTCTCATTAAGTAACTCATTCATAGACTCTTTCTTCTGTAACTAGTCAAATTCTTCCTCTTCTGAAAAATTTCCTTTGTCACCTTTTACTTCAAGATCTTCATCCATCATGAATACATCTTCACCAAGTTTCGTTTCTCCTACAATACCTATGATCATACACAAATTATTAGTTTTAAAAACATGAGATCTTGTGGTCTCACTTGATGCTTCAGTCATCATATTTCCTTGTTTTCTTGAACTATCAAAATAATTCATAAGATCTTCCACAGATCTCCAGTCTTCATCTTCACCCAGAACTTCACTCTATTTTGCTTCACAAATGGAAACTTCCACTTCCAACTCACCTTCTCTAAGTTTTCCACCAGCCACTTCACTTGCCTCTGTTGTAGCCTTCTCTATAACTTAGGCCACTTCACTGTCTTTTTCCTCAAGACCCAATCGTGTCTTTGGTTTTCCTCTAGTACCATCCTTAATGCATCGAGTTGTTTTTTTAACTTTGTAATCTCCTTGTCAAGCTCCTCTTGATTCATTCTCTTTCCATTTTCCTTGGCATCCTCCTTCTTCACTTTTCTTTTGTTGTGATCTTTCTCAAAACCTCTATTATTTCTGTTGTGACGATCAATAGTCATCTCCTTTTCTATCTTCATGAGTTCATCACTCACTTACTATGAGCTGCATTAAAGCCTCTGCAATAGCAAGTCCTCCCTACTAGCACTTACCTCACCAAGCTCTCCTCTATACTTGGTCCTTTGGCAATCACTTGGTTCTCTATTCTCTGGAACCTTTTTTAGCACTTCTCTCTATTCCTTCTAGGCTTCAACTCATCTGCACCTTTTAAGAACACAATAGTCCTCTTGTATTTCAATCACAAATGTAATACTAGGTTCTACCACCTCTTCTTTCACTCAGAATTCTTACTAGCTTTCTTCATTCCTTAGCAATCCTACCCACATCCTCTAAGTCCACTTTTGACTAAGCTAATCCCTAAAGATCATCTCTAGTTCCACAAACCATCAACTAATTCCTAATATAAGATTTTACAATTAATTTCCAAATCTATCAATCCCTGTGAACTCTCAACTGTCCTAATTCTCTCATGTTATCCAACATTTGAGAACATTTACAAAATCCTCTCAATATTTAATTAATTCCTATTCCAAATCACTCAAAACATTAATAATTACATTAATTTAATACATAGGAATCCAACTTCCTTGAAAACAAAAGACCCCCTAAATTAACTAAAATATAATGAAATTGCTGAGCTGGATGCTCCTGCATTAGATGGTCTCTAAAGAATAACACAAGGCATATGAATCCTTGGAATGGAGAAGGTGAGATTCTGGTAAAGTCAAATTTTATGTACCTCGATGGGCTTAGGCATCCTCAACCGGTGAATGGTGGGATATATGGTAAAGCCTATAGGTGTATACCCTCAATTAAGCCTAGGAATCCTTGACCAATGAATGATGGGATACACAGTAAATCCTGGAGGGTGGAGTCTCGATTAAGCCTAGGAATCCTTGACTAGTGAATGATGAGATATACAGTAAGGCATAGAAACTAGGAGGCATAAAAGTTCCTCATGGTGTAGGTGGAGAAATACGGTGGCATCCATGCTCCTTTAGGGCATAGTGATCTGATGGGGATTGTGGTAAAGCCTAAAAAAACTTGACTTGGTTTTGTTGTGAGTCCCAAATTCATGTGTGGAATATGAAATGGGGGTGACTGGCAGAAATAAATATTTTTTTCACCCAATCTATGATTGGGTGGTTCGGGGAAGTCCCAAACCTAGTTGGCTTGTATATTCATTAATAATAGCTCTTTCTCCTTAGTATTTCATGTGTAAATATATTGGTTAATATGTGCTTGTTATGGTTGCTATATCCTTGTCATTTATGCTTGTTATATGCTAGTTATGAGTATGTTTTATGATAGATTTGGTGTATGACTCTCATCATGTTTTGATTTGTAAATGAATATACAATGAATATATGACCTAATAGATGATAATGTAGCTATTGTGATAGAGAAATAATGCTTCTTTATGAAAATCCAATAAGTATGAGGCCCTTATGCTCAGATATGTTGTTATGACATGTAGATTACATATTTATGACATGTTTGACAAAATTCCTATCATGGATAGTGTTGTCCTCTGAGATAATTCTAAGTTAATTAATTATGCTAGAGCATCTAAAATGTCTTGTCGTTTTAAAAGTTTTTGGATGACCAATGTTATGAGCAGATAAAGGTAGGTGCTTAAACCTTATTAGTACTAAACATTTAGAAACAGCTAATTCTCTACCTCTGAACAGTAATTTGATTTAAAAGTGTGTAGGAAGGAAGAAATGCAATATGCTATTATTTCTTAAATATTCAAACTGATTTTTTAGTTAATCATAAGAAATAATGAAAGTAAACAATGTTTACAACCTAACGAAATATATTTAATCTTATGAAGATGATTGACAATTTATAAATGTAGAGGAGCTTATAAAGACAACAATCCAATAAAATAATCTCTAAAATATATTATAACTTCAAAGGGGGTTTAAGATAAACTAATATTCAATTTTCTCTTACCTAGTTTTCTTCGTAAAAACTTAAATACATGTAGAACAACAAAATGAAGTGAAAACATAAAAAAACAAAAATCACAAATTCACACGCTGTTTGAAGCAAATCCAAAATCCTTTCATTACTATGAATCCATTTTAGTTTGATACAATTTTGCTTTAGAAAACTCATACAAGGGTTCAACCTTCAATACATCGAATTTCTACTTATTTATGCAAAAATATTTGGATTCTAGAAACATATAACTGATTACAAAAATAGTACAAAAATGTAGGAATTCTTAAACTGTTGAGGCTGTTGGCACTATTTTTGAGGAAATTGTTGATGACTTGGACCCAAAATGTGTTGTCTTGTTGTCTGTTTCTTGGAGATAAAAAAATTTACTCGATAGTATCACACAACCAATCCCGCCTTTCATCACTGTGTATAGAAAGATTTATTAGCTTTCTATAAACTTCATCTAATTCAGTATATTTCTCAAAAGTTGGCTTGTTGATGAAAAGGTGCTTGATTGCATGTTTTATAGTTAAATCAAACTCCAAGGCTTTAATTAAATCTTTACCTCAGACATGTCCTTTAATACCTGCAAACTTGGATGTATGTTGTAGATCTAACTTGGAAATATTATAGATCTGATATGAAAATATAAGATAATGCAAATAAACCCAGAAATAATAAGAAATGATTATTTATTGATCGAACCCTTAAGGTAGGGAAACACCATACATTCACTCCTTAAGGAAGGAGAACACTCCAAAAGCCATATGCTTGTACATACAATAATCCTTGACTATCCTTCACTTGGAGTCTCTAGCCTCTATATAGGCCTCATACATACAATACCATGGATCATTACCATGGTTCCCTCATACCATCAACTAATACCATGGGCCCATTACATTATTACTAACCACTTGTGGTCCCTTACATGATATGGGTTAACCACCTTATTTATTACTATGGCTCATCCCATTATTACATTATTACCTTGGGTACCTCCCTTGGTGCCCCATATTATCCCCCCTAGGTATATAACATTCCACCCCCCTAAGCATGTTTCGTCCCCGAAACATGGGAAGAACACAAATAATAAGATCTACTCAAAAGAGTAATCCACTGGTACCATGAAGGAAAATGAGACACATAAGATCTACTCAAAAGAGTAGTGCACTGGTACAAAGAAGGAGAATGAGACACATAAGGGGTTAATTGCTACGGGTGTCTGGTTCCTAGCCACATGGAAAAGTCAAGGAATATTGTCAAAGATTATTCTATGAACAGGCATATGGCTTGTGGAGTGTTCTCCTTTCTTAAGGAGTGAATGTATGGTGTTGCCCTACCTTAAAGGTTTGATAATAAAGAAGCATTTCTATATTCAGATCTTGTTATTCTCGGGTTTATTTATATTTTCATATATTTCTGGGTTAGATCTATAACAAGTGATATCAGAGCTACAACAAGTGATACCAGAGCTACAACAATTGGTATCAGAGCTACAACAAGTGGTATCAGAGCACTTTCTTGGGCCAAAGTGGAGAATTTTTTTTTTTGTTTTTGCAAGATTTCGGGGGCGGCGAGTTTGCAGATCATATCTATACGTTTTGGTGTAATATCTGTAAAATATAATTGCATATCTGGATTCTATGCGAAAAAATACCTGATTTAAAAAAAAAAAAATCGGCTGAATCGAAGTCCGAATGAAGGAGATATCGCTGATCTAAAAATCAGTGGGGTTGCGGATAATTTTTCAGGGCAGTGAGTTTGCGGCACAGATCTGGACTTCCTGGTGCAAGATCTGCAAGATCTAATTGTAGATCTGGAATCTTGGTTAAAAAACCCCTAATTTCAAAAAAAAATCAGTCGAATCGGAGTCCGGATGAGGGAGATATCACTGATTTAAAATCAGTTTTTTTTAAGAAATTTTGGGTGACCGCGGGAGATTAGCAGTGCAGATCTGGAATTCTAGTTCCTGGATCAGGATTTCTATCACATGGGCAGATGCAGAATGATTGTTTTATTTCTGAAAACAGGTCATAATAAGGATTCTGAGCAATATTGACGAAACTGTGACAATTTCAAATTTTCGCCAAGTCATCGGATTTTTTCTCAAAACCTTCTTTATGACGACTCTATATTTTACAGGAAAAGATGATGGTCCTACTATTGAAAAATTCACACAAAGATACAAGTCCACACATAGGACAAATTGGAAGATTCCAATCATGTTTAATATGAGATATGAGGCGGAAAAATGGAATTTATCACTTGACTACAAGCAGTTGACCAAACTTTCAGATGCAGAATTTGAAAGTCTTTTTGGACAAATGGTCTCGGGCTAGAAAAAAGGAGAATGAGACACATAAGGGGTTAATTGCTACGGGTGTCTCCTTCCTGCAAGTTCATGGATTGATTCAGAAAGAGAAGATCATTGTTTCTATAAATCCTAGTTGCAAGCATAATTTTATCCATGTTAATTTGGCAAAAAAATTGCAAGTTCCTGCAAAAAACATTGAAAACACACAGGTGGAGGATGGGGATATTCAAGTGTATAAGGATTTGAAAAATTCTATGGATAAGTATGTGTTTTATGGTGATATTTATACTTCAGAGATGAATAATATGGATGTTGTTTTGGGATACCCTTAGATGGAATCAGTAGGTACTATCAATATTAATGTACAGAAGAAATTCCTGAAGCTCTGGTATAAAAAGAAGAAAATTACATTACAGGATATTTCCATTAAAAAACAGGTAGAGTCCAAGGAGGCTGAAGCAGAAGATGTTCTAGGGTCTGACATATTAGATGATGAGCCAGTGATGATAGACAATCAAACACAAACAGAGGCTGAAGCAAAAAATGTTACAGGTGTTGATACATCAGAGGAGGGCTCAGTGGTTGAAGTCATATTGGAAAAGAAGACACCACAACAGGCACCACAACAGGGTGAATTAAAAAAAAAGACACCGTGGGTTAAAACTTCAACATATCATCACCCACATCACTCTACAAGAAGACAACCATCAAGATGGAAATCAAGTAGTCATAACCCCCGTATGACGGATAGCGAGAAGCGAAAATCCACCTACTACACATCAACACAAAAGAGCTGCCACAGTCAACTTCCATCTCAAGCGAGCGAGGCACCAGCGAGATCGAGGGTTCACCTTTCTCTTGGATGACTAGATGCACATGCATGGTACCAGTGGACTACTCTTTTGAGTAGATCTTATTATTTGTGTTCTTTCCATGTTTCAGGGACGAAACATGCTTAGGGGGGTGGAATGTTATATACCTAGGGGGAATAATATGGGGTACCAAGGGAGGTACCCAAGGTAATAATGTAATAATGGGATGGGCCATAGTAATAAATAAGGTGGTTAACCCATATCATGTATGGGACCACAAGTAGTTAGTAATAATGTAATGGGCCCATGGTATTAGTCGATGGTATGAGAGAACCATGGTAATGATCCATGGTATTGTATGTATGAGACCTATATAGAGGCTAGAGACTCCAAGTGAAGGATAGTCAAGGACTATTGTATGTACAAGAATATGGCTTGTGGAGTGTTCTTCTTCCTTAAGGAGTGAATATATGGTGTTGCCCTACCTTAAGGGTTTGATCAATAAAGAATCATTTCTTATTATTAGTACTTATTGATTCCATCCAAGGGTATCCCAAAACAACATCCATATTATCCATCTCTGAAGTCTAAAAATCACCATGCAACACATACTTATCCATAGAAATTTTCAAATTCTTATACACTTGAATATCCTCATCCTCCACCTGTGTGTTTTCAATGTTTTTTGCAGGAACTTGCAATTTTTTTGCCAAATTAACATAGATGAAATTATGCTTGCAACTAGGATTTATAGAAACAATGATCTTCTCTTTCTGAATCAATCCATGAACCTGCAGGAAGGAGACACCCGTAGCAATTAACCCCTCATGTGTCTCATTCTCCTTCTTTCTAGCCCGAGACCATTTGTCCAAAAAGACTTTTTTTAATTCTGCATCTGAAAGTTTCGTCAACTGCTTGTAGTCAAGTGATAAATTCCATTTTTCCGCCTCATCTCTCATATTAAACATGATTGGAATCTTCCAATTTGTCCCATGTGTGGACTTGTATCTTTGTATGAATTCTTCAATAGTAGGACCATCATCTTTTCCTATAAAATATAGAGTCGTCATGAAGAGGGTTTTGAGAAAAAATCCACTGACTTGGCGAAAATTTGAAATTGTCACAGTTTCGTCAATATTGCTCAGAATCCTTATTATGACCTGTTTTCAGAAATGGAACAATCATTCTGCATCTGCCCATGTGATAGAAATCATGATCCAGGCACTAGAATTCCAGATCTGCGCTGCTAATCTCCCGCTGTCACCCAAAATTTCTGAAAAAAGAGCTGATTTTAAATCAGCGACATCTCCCTCATCCGGACTCCGATTCGACTGATTTTTTTTTGAAATTAGGTATTTTTTCACCAAGATTCCAGATCTACAATTTGATCTTGTAGATATTGCACCAGGACATCATGATCTGTGCCGCAAACTCGCTACCCTAAAAAACTGTCTGCAACCCCACTGATTTTTAGATCAGCAATATCTCCTTCATTCGGACTCAGATTCAACAATTTTTATTTATTTATTTATTTATTTTTTAAATCAGGTATTTTTTTACATAGAATCCAGATCTATAATCATATTTTATAGATATTGCACCAAAACATACAGATATGATATGCAAATTCGTCGCCCCCGAAATTCTGCAAAAAAAAAAAAAAAAAATCTCCACTTTGGCCCAAGAAAGTGCTTTAATACCACTTGTTATAGCTGTGATACCAATTGTTGTAGCTTGGATACCACTTGTTATAGATTTAACCCGGAAATATTATAGATCTGATATGAAAATATAAGATAATGCAAATAAACCCAAAAATAATAAGAAATGATTCTTTATTAATCAAACCCTTAAGGTAGGGCAACACCATATATTCACTCCTTAAGGAAGGAAAACACTCCACAAGCCATATGCTTGTACATACAATAATCTTTGATTATCCTTCACTTGGAGTCTCTAGCCTCTATATAGGCCTCATACATACAATACCATGGATCATTACCATGGTTCCCTCATACCATCGACTAATATCATGGGCCCATTACATTATTACTAACTACTTGTGGTCCCTTACATGATATGGGTTAACCACCTTATTTATTACTATGGCCCATCCCATTATTACATTATTACCTTGGGTACCTCCCTTGGTACCCCATATTATCCCCCCTAGGTATATAACAATAGAAATCCTTATGTGTCTCATTCTCCTTTTTTCTAGCCCAAGACCATTTGTCCAAAAAGACTTTTTCAAATTCTGCATTTGAAAGTTTGGTCAACTGCTTGTAGTCAAGTGATAAATTCCATTTTTTCGCCTCATCTCTCATATTAAACATGATTGGAATCTTCCAATTTGTCCCATGTGTGGACTTGTATCTTTGTCTGAATTCTTCAATAGTAGGACCATCATCTTTTCCTGTAAAATATAGAGTCGTCATGAAGAGGGTTTTGAGAAAAAATCCGCTGACTTGGCGAAAATTTGAAATTGTCACAGTTTCGTCAATATTGCTCAAAATCCTTATTATGACCTGTTTTTAGAAATTGAACAATCATTCTGCATTTGCCCATGTGATAGAAATCCTGATCCAATCACTAGAATTCCAGATCTGCGCTGCTACTCTCCCGCTGTCATCTAAAATTTCAGAAAAAAAGAGCTTATTTTAAATTAGCGATATCTTCCTCATCCGGACTCCGATTCGACTGATTGTTTTTTTGAAATTAGGTGTTTTTTCACCAAGATTCCAGATCTGCAATTAGATCTTGTAGATATTGCACCAGGATGTCCAGATCTGTGCCGCAAACGCTCTGCCCTGAAAAATTATCTGCAACCCCATTGACTTTTAGATCAGCGATATTTCCTTCATCCGGACTCCGATTCAGTTGATTTTGTTTTTGAAATCGGGTTTTTTTTCACAAATAATATAGATCTACAATTATATTTTACAGATATTGCACCAAAACGTACATATCTGATCTGCAAACTCGCTGCCCCCGAAATCCTACAAAAAAAATTCTCCACTTTAGCCCAAGAAAGTGCTCTGATACCACTTGTTGTAGCTCTGATACCAATTGTTGTAGCTCTAATACCACTTGTTGTAGATCTAACCCAGAAACATTATAGATCTGATATGAAAATATAATATAATGCAAATAAACCCAGAAATAATAAGAAATGATTCTTTATTAATCAAACCCTTAAGGTAGGGAAACACCATACATTCACTCCTTAAGGAAGGAGAACACTCCACAAGCCATATGCTTGTACATACAATAATCCTTGATTATTCTTCACTTGGAGTCTCTAGTGTCTATATAGGCCTCATACATACAATACCATGGATTATTACCATGGTTCCCTCATACCATCGACTAATACCATGGGCCCATTACATTATTACTAACTACTTGTGGTCCCTTACATGATATGGGTTAACCACCTTATTTATTACTATGGCCCATCTCATTATTACATTATTACCTTGGGTACCTCCCTTGGTACCCCATATTATGCCCCCTAGGTATATAACAAATAACTAAGGTAACCTCAAACTTCTTTCAGGTTGAAGCTGACCCTTCAAAAAATCAACTACCCTATGGTCACTATAGTACAAGGTTTTGTGCAATTGAGTTTAGGTGGCCAGATTTAGATCTAGGGATAAAATTGATTGGGTGATCTTCAAAACCATTGGGCATGGAGTCCAGCTATTAAACAAATGTGATCACAACTCCAATTAGTAGGTTGTAGAAAGCATGAAAGTCACAAGTCTTTTGAATGTTTGGGGAAATTTAGAAGAAAGGAGGGTTGGAAGAAAACATAGTTTATAGATGGTCAGAATAACAAATATTAATGACTAATCATTTAAGAGAGGAAACCCAAATAGAGAACAATGAAATAACAACACACAAACCAAAATTGACACAAGATATATCCTAGGAAACCCTTTTAGGATGAAAATGAGCTAAAATGTGAAGTTACTTTGTTGTCTTTGTCTAAATGGAAAATGGATGCAAGCACAAAGAAGCTTATATCCCATGGGTTGCTAGAGTGCACAAATTTGAATAATGTAATATTAATGGAGCGAGGAAAAAGTTAGAAAAAAATTTTGAAAAAAAAAATTAATACAAAGATTTTGGTCAAAACATCAACTAATAAGAAATCAAAGAGCCTTATAAACAAATATAATACAATTTTAAATACAAATATAATAAAATGCAAATGAGGGGTGGTAGGTGTTCGGGTGTTGTATGGCTTGGGAGGAATAGTTGAACTATTTTTCTTTTGGATTTTGGAGCACGCTTCCAATAACCAAGCAGAGATTTATTCCTTGTTCTAAAGAATAACTCTAGCTACCTCAAAACATCCTAGCAAATTAATTATAATTGGAGATTCAAAAAACTCCGTAAGACATCTACATTTTGATACCTTCCCTTATGATCCAAAGTTTCAATCAATCTTTCAGTAAACTTGTTCTCTCCCTAAGATAATATTACTTTATATTCTAAGAGCTAACAATCTCCTTAACATCCCATGTAGTGGCGTAGCCCAACAAAATTGTAAGACACAAATCACAGGTATCTTTCCTACCCATCCCATAATCCCTCATGGTGACAATTACAATCTAGCTTATGTATTGTTTGATGGCCTCATCAAACCCATGATGTTGTAGCTTCTAAGAAGGAATTATGCATTAGTACATTAGTGAAGTTATGGAAAGATATCATGGGCTTGATTGCGCCATCTTTTCACATGTGGCACTTTCCTTTTATGGCTCTTGAGTACTTCAGATCCTACATGCATTCATGGATTTGGGGTTGGGAATTTAATTGTTTTATGAAGTGGTATATGCAATGGCTTGTAACAACCCCATCCTAATCATCATCATAACATCGATTAAGAGGATGTGGTTACTATATTGACCCAAGATCCAAGGTACTGTTATGGAAATGGCGGCTTAAAAAAATCACGATCAGCTCACTTAAGCCTGATTTTGACATCACCATTGTGTTTGTCTCGTTAAGATGATTATGATGATATAAAACTTTACATCAACCAAACATTTGGATCAAAAGATGTGACCATTGAAATTATAGTGAATTAGATAACACCACATCATCATCTTAGCCACGTGGCTATACTCCCTGGCTAGCCTCTCAGCGCCACATTGAAAATGGTTAATAGTTGTCAACCTATTCATGGGTTTGGGTTCCACAACCTCGTGCTTTTCATTAAAATGAAACCTTTACCTATATGCACAAATACATACATATGCATATATGTTACCAACCCATCGATGGTCGTTATTTTCCACCAAACTTCCTATCTCTTGGGATTTATTACCCAACCATTGTAATTGCACGTTTGATGATTTTACTCTAGGATTAATCCTCCAGGTTGACCTGTATGATTTTTTGATGATATACACCTATTGCACACGCATGTATGTCGGCGCAACCCAGGCTCATGTCACCTCACTCATTTTAGTGTGCGCTACTCCCTATACTTTTGGGGAATAACCTTTGGGCTTACATGCCCAAGCGATCCCTCCTCCTAATACTATCCATGCTTCTAATTGGTCCTCAATGGAGTCAAGATGACAACTTTTCCAACTCAAACCGATCCTTGTCAACCCGACTCTTCCCTTTGAGCGACTTTCTGCAGGCCTCCAGAATGCAACCCCTACAGGTTTATGTCATCTTGAACCCTTCCCTGACTATCAATTAGCCACTCCTCATGTTGGCCATAGATTGAGTTATCTTAGGGTATTATGGCTACCAATTTGGCCTTTGATCTAACCCTTGCTCGACTTGGTAAATTCCATCACAACCACAGATAAGGTTAAAGGGGCTAAGGATAAGACCTTTCCACCTCAGTCATTTGCAAAGGGATTCAACCATGGCTCAGCCACAGTGGTTCTGCAAATTCCTATACCCACACCAAAACTCAAACATCTCTTATTAAGGCTACATGAAGCACATATTGGTGCTATCCCTTCTAAGTGTACAACCAGATCATCCCTAAAGGTTTTTATTGGTAAAAACACAAAATGTGAAATAGGGACTTTCCCTTTCAACCTTTTAAGACTTGCAGTCTACTCAACTCCTCGATATCTTATGGTAACGGGTCAATCTCAGTCCAAAGATCTCAAGGCCCCTCTTTAAGGTTTAACCATCACGAAAATCTTACAGTGACAACCTAAAAGCAGTGACCCAAAAGGCTACAAAGGAATCAACAATACTCAGAAACAAGGAATTCTCCCGTTCAGTTCAATTACAAGCATGGAACATAAGCACTATTAGCTTATGTTCCGATCATCTCATTCAGTTGAAAATGAATTCAGGAAAAATGACCACAAAATTTCCCAATATATGGACACCCACTATGGAGTACCAATCAAATTAATCATCGTGCAAAAAACTAGTCATTTAAGTAGGGATATTCCCATGCCATCTATACACATAGGCAACACATTCAACCTTGACACTTCAACCTTAACAAGTGCATAGCAAGGGTGCATCTTTATATCATGAGGTTGTGCCTCACAGAACATCAGATGTAAATTTATTAGACTAATCCCTATAAAATGGATGTTCAGACCCAACACAAGGGTATGCATCACTGAAGGCTTGAAGAAGGCTCTTATGTAAACAACAGGTCAATGATGATAAAAGAGGAAATCATCCATATTACCACTCTTCAACACAACAAGGTAATAAAATATTGAAATCAACATAATCAACATATTGCAATAAAGAAGTAGAATGGTCATGCTAATAGCAATGCAACATAACCAATATTCTTGCATGTTATACCATCGCCCTTAAACAATAAAAAATATAATAGTCAACTCTGTAAATATGAATCACATAGTCATGTCTTATGTATTATTAAAATCATTCCAAACCAGAAATACAAGGCTCATTCATTACACATAGGCAATACATGAGAAACTCTTATCTTATGAATTTTTACACAACAGAGCGTAGGACTATGAATATCCACCCAACCATAGATAGTTGCAACTATCACCCCCAAGCCATATTCCAGGGACTGAGGGGCCTTTTCTTAAGGGTTGAGAACAAAAAATTAATTTGTTTCAAGGACTCCAAATATATATCCACCTCCACCCTCTGACTGAGTTGTAAACAACAATGCACATGGAATTGAGAGACTTTTCATCTTCACCCTTCAAAACTCAATACCTTGGTTCCACCCAACTTGGGGACTCTAGAACCACACAAAATCAAACCTACAACAAGGAAGTCATCCATAAATCCTCCAAAAATTTTTCCAGGAATAATTCCTCCACCGTATCCCTTTAGGTTTTGCGGGGAATCACCATCTGCACCTTCTAGCTACTAGGGACTCAAGAGAAAATTCTTCCCCACCTAGAAGTGATTTCCTACTTGATTCCTAGCAACTGTAAGTTGTCTCCTCCTTACTTCTACTATTCTCGTTCTATGCTCATGGCGGTATTGAACTTCATGATCCCTGCCTTTGTGCCACCTCTTCCCCCTTTTTTTCTTCAACACAATGGTTTACTTTCTCATTCTTCTCCCGTGCTACCTATGCAACCCATACTCAATAAATTATGATCATGCTTTCTTTCCCAATCTCCCAGGGGAAGTATGGTTCTAGTAATTCTAATTCATACACATAAATTAGAGGAACAATAGGTTATTAAAGCACAACAACCAACCTTAAATGGTTGTCACATATTTCATATTTTTCCTCCAGCAAGTAAACCTAAGCATTCCAAGCAATTACCCTCCTCAGCCTATGGAATCTTTGTCCCATAAATAGGCCCATATTTTTTTTATAAAAGTATTTACATTGCAAACATAAGGTTAAGAAATTGAGTTGTTACAAAAACCTTCTTCTTAGGGTGTTAACACTCAGGTTGTCCCTTGGCTCCTTAAGGGATACGGCCGAGGTAACCACAGACCAAGCTTTGAACTGTCGGTCCTAGCCTACCAGCAGTCAGAGAGGGCTCTCTCTTCGGGATTTAGCTTTGTTTAGGAAATGATTTCAGGCTAGTTATTATGCACATGGTTTTTTGTTTGAGTTTGGCAGGATGAATGATCTATTTAGGCAGTGTTGGCATGCGAAACGCAAGAGGTTTAGAACATTGGGCATGGAGTCAAGGATGTGGACTGAAAGATGTGTTTTCTTTGGCAAAGAAGGGGCTATAGAGCAGGATAGCTACACAAGGAATAATATCAGGTTTGAATGAGGATGAAACGGATGTTAGGGAATGAAAGACAGCTAAGTAATTTTCATTAATGCTAACAGAGGGAACGTGAATGAATATTCTATAGGAGCAATTTAAGAAATTCCTACAACAATATTCATATACGGAGGAAACTAGTGCAAATATGAGCCTAAGAGGAATTCATATTTATAGGCTAATTTAGAAAGAAAACATAGAGAAAAAGCAGGAATTGAGGGCAGAGAACAGCTAAGTGACATCTGAACTATTCTTTCTTCCTGCAAGTTTAGATCATGACACAAATACGATATAGCAAACATAGCAACTGTAGAAAGAGATGAGGAAAACTTATTAGTCCATGAGGAAACACGAGAATTCTGTAATCTTGTTCTTCAGCCATCAAATACACATTTATACAGTCCAAACACACATATTCCAGCAAGCTCTGTTTATTAAATCTCTCAGAGTGTACACAGCAAGTCTCAAAATGAGATTAACGATCAAAACATCTCTCACCCTTTGAACAACGAACAATGTTGTTTAAATAGGCAAAATATCTATTACAAGCAGATCTCAGATCGATCTGATGGAGTCACAACTTTTACCCTAATCTGTACTGAAATAAATGCAAGAAAATATCTATCTAAGCGGTGCTGGAGGCAGCAGTATTAAAATGGAGTTTAAGTATGGGTCATTTCTCGTGATGCGCTGGCTATTTGGCCATAACTCTGTAATAACTGCCCAGGAATCCTTTTTCGGTATTGTTTAGGCGGTTCCATAAAATAATCTTCGCCTTTTGGATTATGGCGGTGGATGTCCCTTCAGCTTTCAACTTACTGTGCGCTAACCATTTTTCCCAATCTGAAGCCAGAGCAGAATGTGCCAAACGTAATATCTCAATGGAAAAGTGACCAAACTGTTGCCTCCGCAGAGTGTATACGCTGATTTATCAATTATCACAGGTTCAGGCTTCACTTGTTTCGCACCATCTTTCATTAACTCAGGCTTGGCAAGCCTCTCTTCTCTTTGGCCATTTTCCTTAACACGATGCATCAGAGCCTGAGCTTGTCGATCATCATCAGAATCAGAGTCTGAGTCATCATATCCTCCCATTCCACCATCTGTTTCTTCTACAACTGTGGTATAACCAATGAAGAAGACCCTTCCTGTGGTGCAACTGTGTGAAAGCTTGAACGGTTTTTAGAAAACATAATATCCAACTAAAACTGGCTGCATTTCCCATATGTAAGCGCACCAAGCACAACTTTCTTGTTATCAACATGAGCATTGACGAGAGCTCTCTCACTTTCCTCTGGAGTCATTTCCTTCATCTTCTTGTATCGATATACAACTCCCAAAATATTTAAGAGTTGACGCTTGTACTCATGGATACGTTTAACCTGTTCGTCAAACATGGCATCTGGACTGATTATATATCCTGTTTTTTCTCGAATATATGAGACAAGCTTCAGTGCCCATCCATCCAAATCCCATATTTGAGAAGAACAAATCATGTGAACTTCATTACCACCATCAACTGTCCATATCAATGTGCTGTTTGGCTCCAAGCAAAAGTGCTCTTGACCTCCAATTTGCACTTCACCCTCAATTATTTTGTAACATAATCCAGAACTGAAACACTTGTCAACATCACCCTCCTCAAGTACCCTTTTACAATTAGGGGTAAAACTGCCAGCTCGAAGAGCATCCCTTATACATAGGACTGCTGGCAATTCCTCATACTCAACCTGAATCATTTTAGATGCTATTTTGGCATTTTCATATGTATCAGCAATCACAATACCAATCACCTCCCAATCCCTGTTCCCGTGAGATTTAATTGGGATGCATTTATCCCTCGTCCATTGTGTGCAACCTCACCAAAATCCCATCCTTCTCCATACATGTAAATCTTAGTGCCATCCGTGCCATTTTTCTCAGTTGATAACCTATCAAGTGCATTTCTTGCGCTAACCATGGTAATCAGATGTCCCATAAGGTCAAACCAAAATCCATCAACCTTATACTCTGTTGCCCAGAGAAGAAGATCATCAATTATCAATCGATTTACCATGTAATGCTCACTGGCGGTGTTGTTCACACATGTACTGTTTTCCATAAGCCCATCTGTGTTTCTTCGCAAATAATAGCCAGGAACAACCTTGTCAAGGATAGAGTCCTTGTCATTTGGTCCACTTGTATGCAAATGGTTGTAGACAACATCCACTATAACCCGTAGACCAATACTGTTTAGAGCCTGAACCATTGTCCTAAATTCCAATGCACGAGATGAACCATTTGGATTTGTTTGAATAACTCCCTTTTGGCACACCCCAAAGGACTGGATCGTATCCCCAGTTATAACTATTTTCATCTTGAATAGTGAGGATTTGAGCTTGTTGCTCCTCTGAATCCGGAGCTAGTGGAGCCAATCTTTCCATATTTTCTCTGCAATTGGAACTTGTACAGGGACATCGGCCTGATTTAAATGTTCCCATTCAGCTTTCAAGTACCTCCGAATATTTTCAAAGATGGTCCGACTAGTATGCAAACCCAATGAGTCCAAATGAAGAAGAATAATGGGACCAGCTTCATATTCTCTGGCAGGAATACTGATAATTGCCAAACTCCAATGCTGACAAGCATGAATTGGCAAAAAGATATACGCTTTCTCAAATATGTTTACTCCTTTAACCATCTCCGAAGCTTTGCAAAGGAATTCCAATCTTCTTGCTTACACTTAGAATCTAAAGCTTCCATGTTAAAGAAGTGATAGTCATTCTTGTGCTGAGTGCGTAGAAATTCAGATCTTTGGAGGTACTGTATGTAGAAGTTCATAATTGTTGAAGACAAAAATTGTAAGGGAGCCAGGCATTCCATGTCAGAGAGACAAATTTCAACAGATTCTGGATGGTCTCTTTTAGCGTAGTAAATTCGGATGTCCTTTTTCCGTCTTGCAGATATTCTACGGGCCTCATACTGCCTCTTTGGTTTCTAACCTTCTTCATTGAACTTTCTGGTGTAAAAGAGAAGCACTCTTTTGCTGAACTTTGTGTAGCATAAGTTGAATTTGCCACCCTTTGTCCATCTGTTCGACTGCAGCCATTCTCTTCAAAAATCAAAATAATGGCATCTCGAAAACCTCTGTAGCTAGGACTGCATCTAGGATTCATAGGCCACAGATTGCCTTGAAAGGGATAGTTGGACTGGCCAGATATATTCACCCATGATGGTACCAAATTCACACCAAGGCCAATGCCTAAAGCAATTATTACTATGAACCTATTCCTTCTTGTCAATCCTTCCTTAAGGTTCAGAACATGGATCCCTGAGACCACCACACTTGTAAAAAGAAAGGTTGTCATCCCACCCAAAACACAGTTTGGTATTGAGAGAAAAATTGCTGCAAACTTGGAGAAGATTCCCAATACCAACAGCCATATACAACGTGCAAATCCTGCTCGGCGTGATGCACAGTGAGAAAGAGAGATAACTCCATTGTTCTGGGCATATGTAGTTACAGGTGTCATTGTTCCCAGTGCTGCTAGAAAGGTATTTAATCCATCGGCTAATATTGCACCTTTAATTGATTTCTCAAAGCTAGGCCCGAATGGTTCTAGGTGACTAGCTTCTGCTGTTGCTGTCAAGCAAAAAGAAGTGGCAAAATTGCTGGAACATAGAATTTAAGAGGAAACACATGCACCCAAAGGAAGCACACTTGACATCCACAACTAAATCTGAATTATCAATACTAGCAGGCCTCTTTTGGCAAAGTAGAAATAGTAGACAAATGCTCATATGACTTTGGACATGCTTGAGAAATGTTTAATAGTGCCTAGTCCATGGTCCTCAAGAATACATGCAATGACTTTCGTGCCTGAGGATTTTGTGCCCTCTTTGCCACAGTAGCAAAATTTCAAATATGGAACATTGTTGCAAGCAAAGCATGACATATTTGGCCTGTAAATATGTCAATCACGAGAGGTGAATGGCTGCTATGAGCAGGAGGCTAGGAGGCTAAAAATGATTCAGGTTGAGTATGAGGAATTGCCAGCAGTCCTATGTATAAGGGATGCTCTTCGAGCTGGCAGTTTTACCCCTAATTGTAAAAGGGTACTTGAAGAGGGTGATGTTGACAAGTGTTTCAGTTCTGGATTATGTTACAAAATAATTGAGGGTGAAGTGCAAATTGGAGGTCAAGAGCACTTTTGCTTGGAGCCAAACAGCACATCGATATGGACATCTGATGGTGGTAATGAAGTTCACATGATTTCTTCTTCTCAAATATGGGATTTGGATGGACGGGCACTGAAGCTTGTCTCATATATTCGAGAAAAAACAGGATATATAATCAGTCCAGATGCCATGTTTGACGAACAAGTTAAACGTATCCATGAGTACAAGCGTCAACTCTTAAATACTTTGGGAGTTGTATATCGATACAAGAAGATGAAGGAAATGACTCCAGAGGAAATTGAGAGAGCTCTCGTCAATGCTCATGTTGATAATAAGAAAGTTGTGCTTGGTGCGCTTACATATGGGAAATGCGGCCAGTTTTAGTTGGATATTATGTTTTCTAAAAACCGTTCAAGCTTTCACACAGTTGCACCACAGATAGCACATTATGAGGATACAAAAAGCAACATTTTTTTAGCCAATTGATAAATCTCAAACAAAAAGGTTCAATGGTGGAGCACATTGAGGACTTCCAAAAATTGAATATAAGGGTAAAAGATATTCCATAGGAGCATAGGATTGATGTGTTTAGAGGGACTTTAAAGTATAATATCCAACATGAGGTTCGTCTTTGGGAACCTAATTCATTGGAGAAGGCATTCAGGTTGGCAAGAAAAATTGAAAGCAAAATTATGGAAACAGGGAAGCCTACCACTCACAACAATAAAGATGGAAGTGTTGTTGCCCCTACCCTTCCACAACCTACGAGTTTGACACCACAACAATTGGAAGAAAAAAGAGTGAAAGGGCTTTATTACAATTGTGATAGAAAATACAATAAAGTTCATAAGTGTGCTAAGAAGAAATTATTTTACATAGATTGTGCTGAGGAAGAAAATGAACAAGAAACATCAAAAGAAGAAGAAGCACACCAGGAATAAACCCTAAAGAAATAAGAAATGAATCTAACCATATCTTGTAATGCATTGGTCGGAATTACCACTCCTCAAAATATCGAGATAGAAGGACATATCAAGAAGAAAAAGGTTATAGTGTTGATTGATTCAGGCAGTATCCATAATTTTATTCATTGTAAGATAGCCAAGGAATTGAATTGCTTCTTATATGCAGCACCAGAGTGTCAAGTGATGGTTGCAAATGGAGGAACCATAAATTGCTATGGAAAGTGCCATAATATCAAGTTATCCATGGAAGAATATGTTATGAATAGTCCAATTCTTTCCATTCCAATGGGTGGTGTTAATGTTGTACTAGGAGTCCAATGGCTACAATCTTTGGGTACGATAACTTTTAATTTTCAAGAACTTTTATTAAAATTTGTTTCGAAAGGAAAGGAAGTTGAATTAAGGGGCATCACAGGGAAACCAAGAAAGATAATCAGTGCTAACGGCATAATAAATCTTCTAAAGAAAGAACAACGAGGCATAATTGCACAAGCATGTTCTCTAGAGGTTCCCACATTGGAATCATCTATTTCTCCAGATCTCCAAAAAGTCTTGGATAATCATTCCACGGTATTTGAGACTCCCAAAGGCCTCCCACCTATTCGTGATCATGATCATGCTATTCATTTGATTCCATGAAGTGCACATCCAAACATCAGGCCTTACACATATCACTATGCCCAAAAGAGTGAAATTGAACGTATGGTTGCAAAAATGCTAGAGGCTGGTATAATTCAACCTAATCAAATTTCTTTCTATGCTCCAGTAGTATTGGTGCACATGAAGGATGGATCATGGTGCATGTGTATGGATTATAGGGAGCTCAACAAGCTCACTATTAAAGATAAATTCCCCATTCCTGTCATTGATGAATTATTGGATGAACTACATGTAGCAATTTACTTCACCAAGTTAGACCTTCATTCAGGATTTCATCAAATCATAATGAAGACTGAAGACATTCCAAAAATAGAATTTAGAACTCATGAAGGTCATTATGAATTTTTGGTCATGCCTTTTGGCCTTACCAATGCACCTTCTACATTTCAAGGTTTGATGAATTCCTTTTTCAAACCCTTCCTTAGAAAATTTGTGTTAGTATTTTTTGATGATATACTAATCCACAGCAAGTCTTGGAAGGATCATGTTCAACATGTTGACAAAGTGCTCAATCTATTGGATGCGAAACAATTATATGCAAACCTCCAAATGTTTCTTTGGAGTACAAGAGGTGGAATATTTGGGTCATATTATATCTCATGAAGGTGTTAAGGTAGACCCTAGCAAAATTAAAGCCATTAAGGAATAGAAAATCCCCACATCCATAAAGCATTTGCAAGGATTTCTTGATTTGATAGGGTATTATCACAAGTTTGTTAAGAATTATGGGAGAATAGTGGCACCTCTAACAACATTATTGAAGAAAGATGCATTTTCTTAGACTCCAAAAGCAACGAAGACCTTTGAACATCTTAAAGAGGCAATGTGTCAAGCACCGGTCTTAGCTACGCTCTGACAAAAGCCTTTATTCTAGAATGTGATGCCTTGAGAAATGGAATTGGTGTTGTTTTAATGCAAAAAGAAAGACGTATTACTTTTGAAAGTCATCCAATCAAAGGAAAATATTTATGCAAAGTTATTTATGAGAAGGAAATGTTGGCAATACTACATGCACTTAAGAAATGGCGACCTTACCTAATGGGAAGACATTTCAAGGTTAAAACAGATCATGATAGTATTAAATACTTTTTAGAACAAAGATTATCTTCAGAAGAGCAGCAAAAGTGGGTCACAAAGATGTTGGTTTATGACTTTGAAATCATCTACAAAAAAGAGAAGCAAAATGTTGTTGCAGATGCACTCTCAAGAAAGGATGAGGATGTGGAAGCATTTCTTTGTGCCATTTCTATTATCCAACCAGATTGGATAAATGAAACAAGGGATGAATGTAAGAATGACAAATAAGTGTGGGCACGCATTCAAAAGTTGTAGCAAGATCCCAGTACATTTGATACATTTAGCTAGAAAAATGATTCGTTATGGTACAAAGATCACTTATACCTCTGTAAGAATTCTCAACTCAAACAAAATATTCTTAGGGAATTGCACACATCTCCCTTAGGAGGGCATTCAGGATTTTTAAAAACTTACCACAGGGTTATGAAGGAATTTTTTTGGGATGGCCTTAAATCTAATATTCAAAATTTTGTGGTGAAATGCTTGGTTTCCCAACAGAATAAAATTGAGACAATTAAGACTCCAGGTCTATTACAACCCTTATCCATTCCAAGTTAGCATTGGGAGGAGGTTTCAATGGATTTTATGACAGGTTTATCCAAGTCCAAAGGAAATAGTTTCATCATGGTGGTAATTGATAGACTTACCAAGTGTTATCACCCAGGTTGTTCCCTATGACTCCCAAGGGAATACGGCCGGGGTAACCACTAACCAAGCTTTGGATTATAGGTCCTAGCCTACCTATGATCAGAGAGGGCTCTCTCTTTAAGTTTTGGCTCTGTTTTGTGAAGATTTTAGGCTAGTTATAAGTTTCAGTTTTTGTTTGAGACTTTGGTTGTGAAATGTTGTTGTGAGAAGGGCATGAAATGTGTGAAAGATGCTAGTCCATTGGGTACATGGAGTCAGAAATCTGAGACAGTCCTGGTGCCTGTGATGGAGAAAGTTTTACTGCAAGGCTAGATGGCTATTCTTAATATAACTTCTGATTAGTGAGCGAAACAATGAGAAATGGAATTACAGACAGTGTGATAACAATTTGAACAACAATTTCTACTTAGTAGCATACATGAATTACTAAATAGTAACTGTGAAATATTCAGGGTTTATTGGAGCAGTTAAGAATTCCAATTAAACAGCTGAAGTCATAGAAAACATTTGTAGTGAAGATAGATTGAGATCAGGGTGTCTCCATGGACAAATCCTGAGCTATTCTTTTTCTTTCTTCCTAGATTTAGAACAACATATGAGAGTTGTGAGGTTAAACAAATAACAAAACATTAATAGAGATAGAGAACACTTATTATATTAAGCCATAGCACTAGAATCCTGTATCATTCAATGGTTCCAACACAGCATGCATCAGTATAGACCCAATTCCTGTAAAACTCCAAAGCTTTATTTATATCATCCGTTTAGCAGTTACAGCCGAGTTCTCCTTTCTTCATAAGAAAACAACAATCACCACCACCCTCTGCAAGCTTATGCGAGGGGGAATATATACAATCGGTTTTACAAAATATCTAAACAGCTGAGTCATTTGATGGATTGAATACACTCACCAACTTTACAAAATAGCAGATAAGGAAGTTATTGCTACCCTAAATGTAAGATAAATAGTCTTTAATTCTGTCAGAACTCTTCTTGACCTTTGGAGGACACTGAGTCGGTTGAGCATTCTGCATTAATGCTGAATGATGTGTCTTTATATTCTGTCATGTTGTAGCTTTCTCAGCCCTGTTACCTATAGCTGTCAGTGTTGCTTTTAGTAGCCGAATCTTCCTGCTGAGTTGGCTCATTCCACTTTTTCCAGTCATAGTGTATGCATCATATTTTCTGAATATGATGACTTATATTTTTCGATGACAAAACTTTGATGAAAACCCTCCTGCTTATAGTACCAACTGTATCATTGAGGTCCACCATTCCTGTGTAGGCAACTGATGCCTCAAAATTGCATCTAAGGTTTCATCTGCCTCTGTGTATTTGTAGAAGTTTGGAAGCACTTCAAACAAATGTCTGATCTCATTCATAATAAAAAATAAGTTCTCTATTCTGTCATAGAGACTTTGCCCAGATGTTGGCCCTGTTACCTGTGAAGTGCTTGATCCTTGAGTGATCTGATTGGTGGCAAATGTGTTCACCCTTTTTGCATAAATCTCATGTGATAGCAGTCTCCCTGCACTGTTCAGCAAGCTAGGAAGACCTCTGCCCTGTAATGCTGCAAACTTGTCCATGAATTTGTTGACCTCCGTTTGCATGTCCTGGCTTCTTCTATCCAATGTCTGCACCAGGATTTTCAATGTGAGGACCCTCTTTATCAACTGGATGGTTTCAGTTCTGTTGGTGATTCCTATTGCTGCCAGTTGAGGACCTGTCCGGTTATTAAGCACATTAATCATTCTGTTGGCTATCTCAGGCATACTGCCCAGAGATGCCCTTGCTCTATGGACTTCCTTCTGTGCTTTGCCTATGAGCTCCATTTGCTCATGGATGGTCTCAATATATTGCCACTGATCAGTTATTGATTGGCCAATGTGGGTCCACAAAACTGTCTTGACCTCAGCCACCACTTTGTCCAGGGTGAGCTCTTTCTCCAGCTCCTTTATCTTCTCTTTGAGATCTTTTATTTCTCTCCCTTTTTCAGCCACATTTTGCTTGGATTTGTCATATTTTTCATTTAGCTTAGCCAAATTCTCCTTGGCTCCATTCATCTCTGTCATCTGGGCTTCTAGGACCTTGATTTCACTCATCAATTTCTACATATCAAGGCTCGGAGCCTGCTCTGAGGTTTGTGCTGGTGCTGATGTTGATGTTGATGGAGCTGCCTGCTTTGTGGGAGGAGCAGTAGTCTGTGGGGGCTCCTCAAGGTTTATGACCTCTGGAGGGGGCTGCGAAGTCTGACCTCCTTCTTTCTGCTGTAGGGATGTCTGCAGTGCAGCCTCTGTGTCCTCTAGCTTCCCTTCTGTTTGCACTAGTTGTTTGTGCAGTGCTACCAGCAATGTTGCTACCTCCTGGTCTTGTCTTTGTTGGGCAACCTCTTCTGTTTGAGGGTGAATGGTTGCTGGGAGCTTAATCTTTTTTATTAGAGCTGCAAGGTCTGCATCTCTTATTTTGAGCAGCAATTGTATGGCCTTTGGATCCTTTGGGTCATGCCCAAGCTCTATGATTATATCCTCCAAAGACCTGATCCTGTTGTCTTTGGCCTAAGAGGATGCTTTCTCCAACTCAAGTTGGGCAGCTGTATTGTTTAGGCTGTTTTCCAACCTATTTGCCAACAGTGTTTTATCTGCCAGTGTTGCATAGACCATCTCACCCATTTTCTTGTGAAGCTCTATTTGGTCCATAGGGTGGATGTCTTTGGCAAGAACCTCAAGGTTGGTTCTTATATAGTCTGTAGCTGACTGTGGCTGCAGCATAGTGGGCATGAAATGACTCATGGTCATTTTCCCTTCTGTGATGTCATAGGCTGACATAAAGCCTCTGTTGATTGGTAGGGGCCATCTTAAGGCAATGGTTGTAGATTTTGGAGCCTGAGTGGCTCATTTCTCCTTTTAATATCAATAAATTGTTGCTTGATGCCTGTCTCTGCTCTCCTTTGCTGGCTTGAGGAGCTGACCTCTCCTCCAAGAGTTCTCTCTTGTTCCTGCTGAAAGGAACTAGCAGATGCTTCCATGCTTGGTGGGCCCATGCCCAATTATTGCCCCATAGGCATTTCTTTCTCGGAGATGGGATTCAATCTCTGCCTTTTCTCCCCTTGATTTGTGGACGTGGTGAGGGGAGTCTCCTGCTCTCTATCCCTCTTCTTTCCCTTTTCCTCTTTCTGTGGAGTTTGCGGCACTGAGGCCTCCACTGTCTTTTCTTGCCCAGGAGGCATATTCTCTTGAGCCTGTTGCTCAGTAGGTGCTGGGGCCTCAGCTATTTTTTCTTGTTGTATAGGTTGCCCCTCTTTTTGCTGTTTTTCTTGCTATTCTACCTCCTTTTTTGCTTGTCGTTCTGTTTGTTGCTTTGTCATAAGAGGTGGCTGTTCCTGCTCCATCTGCTTGTCTTTATCCTTGCTTGATTCCTGTTGGGCAGTTCTGGCTGCTTGCTGCTGGGCTGTGGAAGATGAGGCAGCTGCTCCAAGTTGCCTTTGACAGGAAGAAGAAACTTGCCCACAAGTTTCCAATTCAGCCTCTTTTTCAATATTCCTTGCTTCTCTTTGTAGCATTTGCTCTCTACCAATTGGCTCTTCTAGGGTGCCCTCTTTCTAGCTTAATAAATTGGCATACTTCTCAATATGAGGCAATTTCACGTGAACATAGGCACCCAATTTGTATTTTACCCTCCTGAGGGAAATGAAATGACCAGGGTCATAAGGTACCCATTTGAAACTGGTTTGCAATTTGAGGGTCTCTAGGATCAAATCTGCTTCCTTCCATCCTTCCTCCCTTTTGTTGTATAGAAATGGGCCTAGCTGGTTCCTTACTTTTAGTTGCACCTTCTTGTTTTTACTTTGGAAATGGACAAAGTTTGCATTTCCAAACTGCCTAAAATACTCTAGGGCAAAAAGTCTCATAGGGACATATTTTGGCAGCCTGTAGGGGTTCAACTCACAGCCATATATTCTGATTACTGTATGGTGTTGGTAAAAGTACCAATCACCAATGCTGTAGACCTTTGAGAGGTGAAGAATCCTTTGCATCTCATCTGACAATCTGGGAGGAGGGACCCCCAATAACAAGGTCATAGCTGGATGGATAAAAAGGTCTATAAATTCACAGCAGGTGTAAGGTGAATAGGATACATCATGAAAGACTGAAGACCAAAACACTACAGACCTTGGACTTCCCTGGGCATTTAGCTTCTTGAGAGCAACAGGGAAAGCATCAGGCTGATAGAACAAGAATAAGTGATAGATGTACCTAGTATATCTGAACACCTTTTCCCTTTCTATATTCATCAATTGTTCATGAATCTTGTTGGCAATGTATGTGGCAAAATCATAATGCACAGCAGGAGGCGTTCCAGGGGAGAATATGGACAGCATGGCCATAATGGTTTCATCAACATCCTCATATGTCCCATAACCCAGGATGTAACTGATCAAATCTACCAGCATTTTGCCCAGCTCATTGAGATATTAATATGCTATAGGAAGGGTGGTGCTCATAACCTCAAATTTTGGCTGAATAAACAACTGATTAATCTTGGTAATCTGAGCACCGGACAGCTTGCCCCCTTTCTTTATCAAGTCATTGATGGAGAGAGGAGTTAGGGGCTTTGCAGTGTGAAAGTGTAACATCTCATTAATGGCCTCAGGGGTGATATGGAACAATATTGAGCCTGAGGGGCTGAGAATGGCTCTCTGACAGGGGTCATAGCTGGAACGACATTGATTTATCAAGTTTGGGAGGACATTGACTTGAGGGAGATTCTAGATGGGCAGGTTGGAGTCCCAAATCCCTAAGATATCAGCTCCACTGAGATACTGGGATTTTAACTCATTGAGCAGGTGAATATTGAATTTGGAGGTCATGGCAGTGGATTCTAGCATCTGGTAATCTCTATCACCCAGGGCCTTCCACTCTAGCTCTCTGTGTGGGGCATTCAGAGGTTGAACATTCAGGGCTACTGGTGTTTCCATGGCTAGGTAGTACTTGTGACTTGTACTGGAACTGGTTTCAGTGGGCAGAACAACACAGAGGGCTATTTTTGCAGAAGTAAAGCCAATTGTAAGGGAAAATGAGGTAACTGTGGTGACAATGGTGTGGAATGCTCAAAGGGAGTTAATTGAGCGACTGTAGGGACTAGCAACATTGTTTTCCCGATGAATTAGTGCCTCTTAGGTCTTCAGTCCACGAATGCGCAGACAGACTGTAAATTTAGGAAAAGGTGACTATATGTGGGTTCAGCAGGTGAATTTCGACCCTACAACTGTAAAGGAGTGTTAGTTTACCGGGAATTTGCTGGTAAATACAGGTTGCTTTACTCTTGTTATTTCAATTCTGGAGAATTATGGACATAACCAAGCTCTGAGGGGATGCTTTGGGTAAATACATGGTGAATTGCCAGCAATGGTCACAAATGCAGGTGGGTTGGAGGCGACAGCGTTCTTCAGGTCGATTTCTGTAGGTTGGCGGCAGATGGTCGTAATTTACATGCAGAGGAGAGCAATAGTTCTTTTAGCGAAAGTGAGAAAAAACGTGAAAATTGGCTAAAATATGGACTTTTTGGGTTATTGGCACGCTTTTTGGATGACATCAGCATGACGTCATCAGGTGGGGTCAGGGTCGGGTGATGTCAGCATGACGTCATCGAGTGACGTGGCAGTCTGTGAGTGGTCCACAAGGATTGCACAGGTGGCGGACACGTCGGAGCGCTGGCGGGCGGGGGTGCTGACAGGGCGCCAAGTGGAAGTGACGTGGGTGGGCGGTAAAACAGAGCGGTAAGTGGATTTTCTCGGATCGCCCTCGATACGGTCGCGGTATTGTCAGAGGACGACCCGAGAAGATATGGGGGTGACGCGTGGCAGAGGTATATTTCCCCTGCCAACCATGAAAAATGAAACCTATTGGTATAGGTAGCTAACACCAAGTATGCACACTTTTGTCCATTATCTCATCCATTTAAAGCTAGTATAGTTGCTACTTCCTTTATGTAAACAATTCAAAAGATACATGGAAACCCAAAGATTATTGTTAGTGACAAAGATCTTATTTTCATTGGAAATTTTTGGACATGAATTATTTTCTTATATGGGTACTTAGTTAGCTCATAGCTCATCTTATCCTCCTTAATCTGATGGGAAAACTAAGATAGTGAACAAATGTTTGGAAGAATATCTTTGTTGCTTTGTATTTGACAAACAGACACAATGGGTCAAATCGTTGCCTCTCTCTAAATGGTGGTATAACACTTCCATACTATAGCAAAAATGACCCCATTTATGGCACTTTATGGATATCATCCACCATCCATCACATCATATTGAAGAGAAAATTCTAAGGTTCAAGCAGTGGAAGATCACATCGAGCATCAACAAAAGACTCCAATTCTTAAAGGATAACCTCACTTTGGCGCAGATTAGAATTAAACAACAAGCAAACCAATATCGCAGTGAAAGAAGTTTTGATGTAGGTGACTGGGTATCTCTATGGCTACAACCATACAAACAAATGTCCCTCAAACAATCTAAGAAGGATAATAAATTATCACCAAAGTATTATGGTTTGTACAAGGTGTTGCAAAAGATTGGTACTATGGCATACAAATTAGAACTTCTTGCATCTTCCCGAGTGCACACAGTTTTCCATGTTTCATGCTTAAAGAAGGTTATAGGTGACAAGCTCCCAGTTCAAACAATATTGCCAGAGCTTGATGAGGAAGGAAAAATAATTTTGGAACCTAAAGCTGTCATAGAAACAAGAACTTGACCGCTGCAAAATCGATCAATTTCAGAGTTTCCCATCAAGTGGAAGAATTTACCTGTTGAAGATTCTACATGGGAAGATGAGAATTTTATACAAAAGCATCCAGAACTACTCGGGCATTGATGAAAACACTTTTTTGAAGAAGAGGGGCATGTTAGGTCCCTATAATACTAGTGTATTCCCTTATTATTATTTTCATTGTACCCCTTATTGTTATTGTTGTGCCCATGTTGTCCCCATATTGTTATTATTGTGCCCCATAAAGGCCCACTATTGTTATTATTGTGCCCTTGAATTATTATTATTATGTCGACTCTAATTATATTGTGACCCCTTAGACTCTTATATATAGAAAGGAGGTCTTATCATGTGTATCACCCAAGAATTGTTCATTTGTGTAATGTAAAGGAGGTTGCCCCCTTGAAGAGGCTGCGTTTCAAGTCATTGATCTATCTCTTTCTTCTATTTTGTGATCTAGTTGCATAAAAAATCTTTTTAATATATTATTTTGCTACCTGAAAAGATGTTGTAAGGGTACATGATGACAATTAAGACAAGTTCAGTTGTGTTGATGTTGAGGGAAAGCTCAACACCTAGTAACTAACATCTATGAAGATCAAGATGTGCTCATCTTGAGATTGGAAAGTAGCAGTGTGAGAAGATAACCTAAGGTCTCGAAGGGAGATCACTTTCATGAGGAAGCTATAATCCGCTTGAAGTTTGGGAAGGTTCAATGGAAAACCTTCATTGTTAAAGTCGAGATGAAAGTGATGTGGAATATGGATGACTTGAATCTATCATGATAAGATGGCTTTGTGATCCGTGATGTTGTGAAGAAGATCATTCTTTGTAAAATAAGATGCGGAGGAAAGAGGGAGTCATGCAAGCTATAAAGAACTGATAGCTAGTGTTTTTATGAAAGACAAGTAAGAGGACTTGTGGTGATGACTTCGAATTTGGGAATCTCCTCTAGGTTTAAAAGGGAGTAAAAGGAGGCTCCTCGAATAGGAGTAGGATCTATTCTCTGATTACAAAGAGAATAGGGTGTCCTCCCTGATTGATAGGGAGTGTGGTTGGACACTGATTCTCCCTGTCATGTACTAGACCAAGACTAACAAACATAAGTCTAGTGCATTACGAATC